>VUQK01022528.1:3576-21973 GCA_015106715.1 Bujurquina vittata | reverse complement strand
TGTTCCTTTTGGAGGAATAAGACAAAGTGGGTCCCCTAAAGGTTTTGGTTTTAGGGGTTTCAAACACAGGGGGGTTGTGCTGTGGTTGGGGGGGGGGGGGGGCATGCGTGTCATCAGCAGTGACAGGCAAACTCTTCCCACATACAAAGGCCTACATTTAAATCCCAAACCTTTTAGAGATGCTGAAGAGCAGGCCTCTGTTAGATATCATTTGACAGACTGTACATAAACTATAACAAGATCTGATTTGTGCTGACAATCTCTGCTTTGAATGTGTGCTGTGTGCAAAATGATCAGCTGATGACAGTAAAACCTTTGTGTAGAAGGTGTTCTGGGCTGTCAAAGAGTACATTAACATGATTAGTGAGATGAAACTAATGCAGTCTTGCTGCATCCTCTTTTCCATGAGCCTTATTTACTGAAAACAATTTATATGAGTGTCTTAACTGCTGTTGTATTTTTAAAGGTAAGGGCTCTTGTGTTTTATTACCAAAATCCCAGCTAAATCTATAGTCCTGGCTTACATTTTAACACCTAGTGATTATAGCCAAGATTTTTTTTCTGTCTGGAGCCTAGATTGCACGTTAAACATGGATGTATAGATGCCTCTGGATCTTAAAAGTGTAGCCAGTGCTGTGTCTTAAAACTCTTTCCAATGGCCAATGGGAGAAGACTCCTCTGATTGGAAAACGTCCCGTGTGATTGTGCCGTGTTCTTGGTATCTCGGTGAGATCCAACTTTTGGTTCTAATGTTCTTGGACCAACAGCTGAACTCACAGCTTCAAAATGTGGTCTGCCAAACAAGAGGTGATGTAATGTTGGCTACATTAAATTTTAATATACAGTCTATGATCAGGAGCTTGTCAGCATGAAGTGTCCAGAGCTGATCTGTTTGCACAGTCTACTGCAACAGCTTCAGTGATTACCATGGGTCAGGAAAATGAATATGAACAAACCATCAGCGGGCTTTGCCAGAATTAGTCTCCTGACACCTTCTGTTTATCTCTTTGAATGCATTACATCTTGTTACTTCAGATAATCAAATTTGAATGTGAGGCGGCAATTAGGCAAAGTACGTCGACATTTTTCATTTTTAATGCAGACCAACTCGCACAAATGTACATATTGCACTCAAATATTCCCACACACAGACACGCATGCATTTCTTCTTGACCGTTTGAATTGCACCATCAGTGCGTTAGCAGTTCACATCCATCTTGTCTACTCTAGACAGCCATATTTAAAACTAATGAGTTTTGCTGAGACTGAGCTCCTGGCTCCATTCAGGTTGGATAAGATGTGTGGAGCCTAATCCTCTCTCACACAGATCGCTAACTTACAGTGATCAGCTAATAACTCTGCCAACTCTCTCATTAACCGCTCTCAGTGACTCTGGTCTGGTGCCCATGAACTCGCAGCTCAGACCTGAGACACTCACACACTCACACTCACACTCTCTCTGTCTCGCACCGCAGGTGCTACAGCTAGGTGATAGCAAGCTACATTTTAGCTTGCACTTAATCCTTTACATACGTAACACAAACCAAAAACATTTTTTATCACTAAACCTGTAAGGCCTGGATACATATTATCCAAATGTAAATCTCAGTGAGAGCTCCCTCCAGCAGACTTATTGTTATGTCCATTATACCAAACCTATTGATTTGGCACCTGAAAATGGATTCAGGGTGTAACTATACGTTTCTGTATCTTTAAACATTTACTGAAAAATAAGCAAAAATTATGGTTCTAAGTGGAAAGTAAAGTAATTTAAAAAATTCCACTGATGTTGAATGTGACGAATGTGAATAATAGCGATGATCTCATTGCAATACAGTACAATGCAGTTAATGTGGATAAACCTCATTACAGAGCAAGCACTTTTTTATGGCCGGTGTATCACTGCAAGACAACATGCTGCTGATATACTGCAGGAATATTTCAATGAACATAACAAGTGATGCGGGGCACAACAAACTCCAAACCTGGCAGAAGTTTTAACTGATTTGATTGTTGTCCGTCTTACAAACATGTCACTCTAATCACTGAGATAACACCGAGGTCCTCTCATCCATGCCCATAATTTTCCAAGGTTTAAGAATAAGTTTTATTTTATGGTAGCTTTTATTTTCTGCAGAGATTTTACTGCTCATAATGGGAAAGAAGGTACTTTGTCAGATGGCGATGCACCGTTTTTAAGGTATTTACAATTTTTCCATTTTTTTTGACAGTTTTCAGTCAATAATAGACACCTTCTACAATAAAATAGCGGTTTGGTGTTGGTGCCGCTGTGTAATGTCCTGCTGAGGTTCCAAACCTAATGAATTATGCAGGTTGTGGCTGAAAAGTAGCCTGAACTCTAAAAATATATTTAAGTGACATTAGTGAGAAAAAACTACACCCTCCCACCGACCTAATCTTATTGTTTTATCAGTGCGTGTATGTGTGTGTAAACGGAATAGCAATGACTGCTGAGATGTCAGTAGTTTTCCCTCACAGTGACACCAGGAACTGAAATGACAGTGAAGTTGGGAAGTTGTTTTCCATTCAGATTAGGGCAGATGCAATTCTTCACTTTAAGACTGTGGCGCTTTCTTTGTCATTCACCACAGTGGGTGTGAGTTCAGAGAATATAACATTGTTAATTCTCTAATGATATCGTACATGAGCATAATGAACTAATCTGTCAAGTGTGTGTTGCTCCTATCTGCCAATCGTCTTTCATCAAGCAAAGTGTTTGGTAGGTGGTTATGTTGGTAATCTTTATAGCAATTTTAATAGCTCCCATTATTCCCCCGTTCCACTGCTTTCACAGTGATTCAAAACCTGCTGACAGCAGCAGCTGCCTGGCAAGCAGCAACTGGCGTACTCATTATTTCACAATCAGGAGTCTTTTATTTACCTCCATCGCCACTCATGGTCTCTGTGGGAGCTAATGGAAATGTTTTTCTTATTAAAATGAGACCAAGACAGGATGAACTGACCGGCAGTGAAGTACCTGAGCTCTCCAAATGCTGTGGCAATTGGCTCCCGAATGCATATCATGTTCAAAATTGGTTGGATTGCAAATAATGGAAAAAATGTTATTTAGGCACATAGAAAATGTTTAAGTTGTTAAATCTGGACAAAGGAAGCCTGTTAATGTTTTACCTATTGAAAAGTTGGAAAGAAGCTATGAACTTGGTTAGGAAGCTGGATCAGAGGAAGTTAGGAGCTCAAACTCCACCTTTACAATAATTAGCCTCCTCAGAAATTGTTTCAGTGGAAAGTTGGCTGTTAAGAAGCCATTATTAAGGAAGATAAACAGGGAGAAAATCCTGAGGTATGCCACATTGCACAAGAACTGGCAACAGGTTTTATGGAGTGATGAATCCAAATGTAAAATCTTTGGTTCAAATGAGCATCAGTATGTACAGAGAGGTTCAGGAGAGAGGTACAACATAAGTGTCGACAGTCATCTGTAAAACCCAGACATGGGCTCTGTCGTGGTTTCAAGCTGCATTTCAGTCAGAAAAGTACAGAGCACGGTCTGACTGGCAACAACTTCATTTTTCAGCATGACAATGATCCCAAAAACACTGCCAATGCAGTAAAAGCATACCTGGTTAGAAAAATGGATTGGCCTCCCCAGAGCCCGGACCTCAACATTATTGCTGACAGAGAACAGAACAAAAGGCAGAAACATCCAAAGAAGAGCTTTGAATGTCTTTTGAAGCATGGAAGACTATTCCTGAAGACTAATTCTGTATTTCTATTGATTTTTGCATCTTTCAATAAATCACTGCACCTATTTCCCATGAGAGAGTTGGCTCAAGACTTTTGCACACTGTTGTATAACTGTTAAAATTTGTCCCTACATCTTGCTTCACTTAGAAAAAAAGACTTTCTACTTGTATGTGTTTTAAGGTCGGTGAATACGCTTTAATTATATGGTGTGTGCGTGTTACAGCAAGGAGAATGAAACGGTAAACTGTCACTTTTGAATCTGAAGGTGTTATTTCTTAACTCTATTTTATAATCTGCGCCGTATAGAGATAGATTACTGCATAATTTTATAAACCGAATCTGTTGCATATTAATGTTCTTTGTTTTCTGTGGTGCATGTCAAATTAATTGTGTGGATAAATTGTGCAGCCTGGTTTATTTAAAAAAAACAAAAAACAGTTCTGGAAGAATAAAATATGTCTTCCTTGCTGAATAATGCAAAATCTTTAAAAAACAAATCCATATGATCCTTGTAAGAAAAATTGGTCCTTGTAACATTTAATTACTAGAAATTGCTGAGTAGAAAAGTTTTGTAATAATAGCCCTTCAGAGAAATACATACGCATTTATCCTGTAAGGGAGAAGGCCTTTGGTTGTTTGCTTTGTAATTAGGGACGATACAGCTCCTGCAGCTAAACAGCTCTCTCCTCCTCTTCCTCCTCCTCTCTTCCTCCCCTCTTGTCGGCAGCAGTGTTCAGTGTAATCTGTGGCCTTAATAAACGCATGTAGATACATGCACACACACACACACACACACACACACACACACACACACGCTCTATGAAATCCCTTTAGCTGAAGGAGCATGCTGTCTTAGCAGTGGAGGCCTTCACTACGCGCTGCAGCGGCTATATATAGAAGTCATCATAGTCGGCTTTCAGGCCCCCTCATCTATTTCCCCTCTTCTTCTTTTCTGTATTAACCGCACCAGTGGTTTTCTTTTCCTAAAGTGCTTACTAGCCGGACAGCCCATCCTCACTGCTGTCCTTGAAAAGGTTACGCACATGTTTCATTCTTCTCCATTTTGTCTGTCTCCTGCAGAGAAATCGGCGAAGAGAGACGGCAGAAGAGATGGCGAGAGGGAGACGGTCCCTCCTGATTGAGAATGATTAAAAGCAGCGGGATGTCACACCCTGCTGGTGCTGATGACACGACAAAATTACAGTGTGTTAAAGACAGTAAGCGGCGGAGGAGGACCGGAGCAGGAGGGAGAAAATGCTGGGATCGACATTGCGATCCAAAACCTGTTTTGACAAAGCGATGTTGAGTAGAGCCTGAAATCCTTCATGTCTTGCTGTCCCCAGCCCCACACCCCCAGTTCAGTTGCCTCGTTATACAGAGAATGACCTCATTATTTCCTACAGAAACAAGCATTTCCCTTCATGACCCCCAGCCTTCATATGAGGTGCCCCCCAGGATCCCATTAAAATGACGCTCTGTTTGAAGACCATTCGGAGACCGACACTGCTCCACTTGAATTGTTAATGTCCCAACTGGTGGAGTGCAGCGGCTCTGAGCTGCTTGTGGTAGTGTTGTTAAAGTTAATGTTTGATTATGGGGTCTCTGATTTGCCATCTGGACTGTATGAGAGAAGAAATTAGCATGGTTACAGAGTTGTCACTTCTTATACCCATCAACAGCTCTGAGTTTAGAAGATAATTTTAAGTTGTTTTTTTTTTAAAAAAATACGGTGCAAAATGGGAAGTGGATTATCATTTAATTACAAATGCAGAGATCTGGGATAATTTGAAAAAACAAAACAAAATAGGTATTTAAATTGCAAGATTTCAAAATATTAGCAGATCAACAGCAGACATTTTTATTGAAGAAAAGATTCAGTAATGAACAATAATTAAACCAGTGATCACAATTTGAAATTCTGCAGTAAATATAAACCCTGCAATTTCACTAAGAGGAGAGGATGTCACAAAGTTGAGTAGGGAGTGCTTCATTTTCAGTAAAACGCTCAAGATCACAGAAAGAGCTCTACAACAAGAACTAATATTTATTAAAATTTTATTTGGAAATGCGGTAGTGTGTGCTAGTCACTGGGTTTGAATCCTCCAGCCTACTGGGAACTTTCTGTGTAGAGTTTGCATGTTCTCCCTGTGCCTATGTGGGTTCTCTTCAGGTACTCTGGCTTCCTCCCACAGACATGCTAGATAAATTGGTGGTTTCTAATCGGTGATAGGTGTCTCGTCATCAGCCTTTCACAGAGCAAAGCTCCAGGGTGTGCCCTGCCTCTCAGGCTGTGACAGCAGGGTCACAGGTCATCCCATCTTGGTTAACATGGCGAATAATAATAGAGTGATATTCCTTTAGCAAACATCTTGTGGAAGCCTTAAATTTAGCACCATTATTCATTCTTATTCCTTCCTCTGCAGCAACATGAAAGTTAAGACTAACATTACCTGTGTTACATTAGCTGCAATACATGAACATTAACTTACAGATTTCTTACAGATTTCATTTATTGGGTGCTCACTGCATGCTTGTGGTTTGTTTTTCCTGTTTTGTTGACGTTTCCTGCCAGATTGTAATTATAATTTGTATAATTGGAGTTTAGTACGCTTTCTTGTGGTAACATAAAACAACATTACTGACATTCACATAAAGATACTGAATACAAAATCCCTCCAATTAACAGCAGTACAACGGCAGACATGCAGCTAAATATACTTTGGGGAAGCTGAGGAAACTTATACTAATTAGGAGCTGGAGTGTGGGCCTCCCACATACAGTGATTGGTATATTTGTCCATTCTTCCGTCTTAAACATTATCATTGAGTTTTTGTCCATAGATGAAAAAAGATGCAAGCATTTCATCATAGTGCTCCTCTTGAAATGTTCCTTGGTCCTCCTAGTTTTAGGTGACTGAATGTGAAAATCCTATCTACCCCATGTATCCTATCTGCGCTATCACCCTTTTTAAGGCAATGACAAATTATCTTTTAAACGATAAAAACATCTTAAAATGCTGCATAGGAGTTTTCTGTGTCATAAATGGAAAAGTCCCATTCGTTACTCAAAAATGTAATAAAAAATATTGGAAAGTCCAGAAATCCTGGCACTTTCAAAGGATTCACAAACTTTTTCTCTATTTAAAATGTACAAAAGTACTTTAAATCTTTTCCACCAAAAAGTTCATTTACAATTAAGAATTCTTAAAAATGTACAGTTTATAAATGTGCACATATTGCAAATATATGAGTCCATTAAACACTTGAAACACTTTTTAAAAATGTCACACATTTGTCAGATTCCTGAGCTGTGATGTCATGACTGAGAGTTAAAGTGAGCACAGCAAGGGAGCAACTCGCTTGCCATTCACCTCTGTGACGCTGACAGCTGGTCACTACCAGACATAAGCTCGGGTTGCCTTTGTGAGCTTCTAAAATATTTACTATCCTGCGCTCTTATTGGTTAATCACTCACCTCAAAGATGAGAAAACTTCTCAGGGCTTACTACTTTGCTTCACCATTGTTTATTCACTCGAAGTATCTGCTTTATGCGCGCTCTGGTCACCATGTTGGTTCCTGCATGGATTCAACTGAAATATTCAGCAGTTCATATTTAAAAAAAACAAACAAAAAAAACTTTAGTATCAGATTCTGAACATGATCGTATGCAGTGAAGCTAAAACATAAAGTTAAAATGACAATTCAGAAAACACATTTCTGAATGGGAGAACTGAACAATAAAGATGCACTTAAATGCGCACAAAGCTTCCCTTTTAATCTTGCAATCACATTAAAGGTCAGCTTTGTGTAAAGAAGAGGATTTTTGGACGAAAAACTTTGACTTTCAAAGTGATGTTAGTTTATCAAGGCACATTGGAAAATGGAAAAGCTTAAGACGATTACAGAAACAGTCTCCCAATGCAAGTATGGGTACCTGTTTCTCATGTTGCAGGAATTATTATTTTTTTAACTGTCAGAACAAACCATTCAAAGATCCTTCAAGTCTGCTTACTTTTATTTGATAGAAGCAGATAGTGTATGTGTTGTTACTATTTTTGACATTTTTCTTCTTTCAGAGTTCATCAATAAGCTTAATAAATGCAGGCAACAGAACCTTTTTAAAAAAAAAAATTCAAATGAACATTGAATACTAATTCGAAGTGACAAGTTGCACAATAGTACCACAGAAGTAGAATACAATCTGTCGTGGTGCAAACTGTTCTAACACTTGGATGGTAAGTGTTGAATCTGGGGTGTAGCAGCATATTGGTTAAAGCAGAAACTGGAGAAATTGATTATTTTTATTCTGTTTTGGTTATTAATTTTCAGTGTATTGTAAGTGTTATGTTCTCCACTGCTCTCTGTTTCAGCATATGTGTGTTTGCTTCACCTACAGTAGGTGGCACCCTCTTGGACTGAAAAATTAACCAGTGTTCATCACCATTATGTTATATATATAATCTGACACCACCAGCAACAGCAGTCTTACAAAAAGACAGTTACTATTATTACTATAGAAATGAACACAGACCAAACAGACGTTTTGTCTTAAAATCATTGTCAATGTGTATGGAGGAGGTCTGTAAAGAGGTACAGTACAACAGTGAGTGTCTGTAACACACAGGGGAGGCTCTGTCATGGTTTGGGACTACATTTCAGCCATTGGTGGAAATCTTCTCAAAATTGTTGAAATTATGAATGCTGATGAGCAGAGTTTGATCCACCGTGCAATAACATGAAAAGCATCTGATTGGTAATGGCTTCGTTTTTCAGCATGACAATTATTTCAAACACACTGCCAATGCAGTCTAAGAACACCATCTGATAGCAAACCACACAATGGAACACTGTCAGTCATGGATTGGCCTCCCCAGAGCCCGGACCTCAACATTACTGAAGAGGAAGATCTTTGAATGTCCTTCAAGAAGTCTGGAGAACTATTCATGAGACTACTTAAAGAAATGAAAAGAAAGCCTCAGAAAGTTCAGGCTGTGTTAAAGAATAAGGATGATCATGCCAAATATTGTTAGAATTGTGCAAACTCTGTTTTTGCCATATATACTGCGTTTCTATTTATATTCATATCTTTCTATAAATCACAGCAGCAAAGACTGGTGGCTGTATAACTCCATATTCACTGTTTTAAGGCATTATTAGCTGCTTTTGAGTGACTGATGAATGCATACATAGACAAGATTTTGGAGCACTTATTAATGCAACTATCTGACAAATAATTGCTTCCTGTGCAGGTAATTCTGCTGACAGACTGTGTGTGCAGGTTTTTTTTTGTCTATTTTGGTGAGTGAAACTTATTTTGCTCCTATACAATCTATGAACGCAGTTTGCTAACAATGCCATGTATCCGCGCCAAATCACTCTAGCTAAGGGTAGGACTGTAGATGTTATGATAATTCAAACAATTTACCCTGACAGCTTTTCAAATTAATAAATGTAGGCACAAACTCCTCACTGACAGATGAGGGAAAGGTGGGAAGTAGAAATGTTTTTTTCAGTCTAAGAGATGACATGTCTACCTTGCTGTCCTGCCACCGATGCCCGTTCCATGGTAACATTTAAATTGCTACCTCGCTGCAGGCCTAGAGATGAGCAAAAATGTCACTGTGTGATGACAAACAAACAGTGCCTCTCCCCTATCTTGATTTCTCTCTTTATTAGACAGAAAAGCAGTAAGGTTCATTTGCATTGAAAAGAAATACAGGCTAGAAAACCTCAGGCGCGAACAAAGAACTGCCGGTGTGACGCTTCGAAATATGACATCGTGCCACAAATAAAAGTCAATCCCTCAAAGGCTACACGCTTTCTTTTTTTTCCCCCTCTTGCTTTCTGTGAACAGTCTCTCTCTCTCACACACACAGGCCCAGCGGCCATTCGTTGTTTGAGCAGCATGTACCCATCAAATCCTACCTCCCCTCCCATCCCCGCCACCTCTCTCTCTCCGAGTGTATATCACAGGGCTGACAGACAGCGCTGGGTCTGAATCGCTCCCTCAGCTGTGGAGGTCTGCTCTAGTGTGTAATACTGATCTGTGTGCCATCAGCCACCGCTGGCTTCACTTACACACTGCATCATAGAAGCAATTTTTACTTCAAAGGAGAAACAATTTATTTTCCAACATTTTTAGCAGCGAAGCACATTACTAAGCTGGCTGACCCAACTGCTCATATAACCGAACCAGAGAAACAAGAATTGTTTTTCCAGGTTTAAATCTGAAACTAGAGAGCTGCTCAAATTACCATCTCAAAGCTTCTCGGCGATCTGTCGACAAACCAGCTCAGCACTGCAGCATAAACAACATCTCATTTAACTTCATTTTAGTTAACAGCTATGATGGCGGCAGACTTCTTGCTTTTTGATTCAATTTGCTTCACACAGCTACAACGAGCAGAAATATAACTGGCAGGCATGTGAAGGAGACCTAATCCACAAATGTTTATTAGAGTAGCAATTCTACCTTTATGAGCTTTCAGCACCACACATCACTGCACTAATGCAGCCAGTATATTCTGCACAGGACTCGCCGTAAATGAATGCTGTGTGAATAGTGGCCATTCATTTATCATGCGGGGAAAGATAATGTTTAATCTGTAAAAGAAAAGATATTAATCTGTTATTTATGTTGCTGACTGGCGGTCCCAGCTGGATCTGCTTTGCTATTCATAGAGTTGAGACTGAGTCTCACCTCGCTCCATGGGCTGTTAAGGCCATGATTTTCACAAGACATTACCGTGTGTGTGTGTGTGTGTGTGTGTGTGTGTGTATGTGTGTGTGTGCAAGCATGCATACATGCACATGTGCTCAAATGCATGTCCATGTGTGCTCGACCTTGCTCTGTACATGCAAGGATGGCTATTAGCACATCGTGTATGTTTTTTTTCTACACATCACATTTTTCCCTCTGAACCCCTGCGGTCCAGCTAAATTGGTGAGTCATCACTTTTGTTGTGAAAAGAAACTAAAGCTAAGAGTGTTTATAATGCAGTGCATCTGGAATTGAAAAAAAAACATATCTCTGGACTGTAACTACTCGTGGGAATTTAATAAACATAAAGGATATAGGAAATTGTCAGTACCAATAGTTCTGATGGTAAAATGCATAGCCGAGGTTTTTCACACGGCCACAGCTGTATTGAATGGTCCTTCTACTGTTCAGTCAGTCACATCTGCTCTGCATGGAATTGGTCTGAAAGATATATTTTCTGAAAATTAAATCTTATATGTGATCTTAACCCTCTTTGTACATGGAGCCTGCAGGATTAGTTATGTTGACTTCACATCATATATAAGATTGATATTGATACATTCTTTATGATGATTTACCTGTTTTTTCCCGCCACTGGACCATGGTGGATCATTTCCATATAAATGTATTTAACGCTGGTTACAGTCTGCACCTTCATATCTCAGATGTAAATTAGGGCAAATTACCTTAACATTTTTATTTCATTGCTAACCATATTGTATATTTTATTCTAGATGGTCTTGTGATATGACAAGAAAAGTGATAGGTGATGCTGATTTTTATTATTTACCCCTGCAGGCATCATTTCACACAAATCATGCACTCACTTTTTTTCCTTCAAAAGAATCTTAAATCATTTTCCCCCCTCTTTATAACCTTCATAAAGATTGGTGCAGAGGGAAAAGCTTTCCTCACTGTACTGTAATATCACTGCATATTTCGTAATTAAGTCATTGTGTTCGACGAAGAAAACATACAGGGACTTAGCAACCTACCTTTGCTATGTTTAATTTTAGAGCCTGTTAAAAGAGTTTGTTTTATTTTATTTTATTTTTACCAAGAAGGCACACCATTGCAAAATTACAAAATTATAAAATCAAATATACATGAATATACACTATATTGCCAAAAGTATTCACTCAGCCATCCGAATCATTGAATTCAGGTGTTCCAAACACCTCCATGGCCGCAGGTGTATAAACCAAGCACCTAGGCATGCATACTCAGTCTCAGGAGCTCACTGAATTCCAGCGTGGTACCGTGATAGTTGTGAAATTTATTAAATATTCCACTGTCAACTGTTAGTGGTATTATAACAAAGTGGAAGTGAATGGGAAGGACAGCAACTCAGCCATGAAGTGGTAGGCTACACAAAATGACAGAGGGATGCTCAGGTGCATAGTGTGCAGAGGTCACCAACTTTCTGCAGTCAGTCACTGCAGATTTCCAAACTTCATGTGGCCTTCAGATTAGCTCAAGAGCAGTGCAGAGCAGCTGGATCCAAGCATTACATCTCCAAGCGCAATGCAAAGCATCTGATGCAGTGGTGTTAAGCACGCAGCCACTGAACTCTAGAGCAGTGGAAACGTTTTCTCTGGAGTGATAGATCTTGCTTCTCCATCTTCTGGTAATCTGATGGGACTTGGTTTGGTGGTTGCCAGGGGAGTTGTACTTGTCTGACTGCATGTCAGTTTACACAAAAGTCCAAAAACAGAACACCACTCGGGTTCAGATCAGGTCTCAACTGTCGTCCGGCAGCCAGGACCGACTTCCTGGCCTGAAGGTGAATTGAAACGAATCGCTGGTCAACGGGTAAAACCTCCAACATACAGGCGGCAGGCTGAGGCGATGCAAGGATACCCCAGTCCACTGCCTTTCACCACAGGCAACTCCAAGCTGAAACAGAGTCCAGCCCCTCTCCAGGAGATTGTTTCCAGAGCCCAGGCCATATCCCGGGCATGGCAAACTGTTGCCTTGATCTTCTTCTCATAATGGTTGTCTATAATGCTCTTCGTCTGGCCTCTCACCTGGGACCAATTTGACTTGCGAGACCCTACAAGGGGGAAAAAGCCCAAAAAAACCCTCCACCACCATAAGGTGGTGATTCACGAAGAGGTATATTTTCGTTAAACCGCTTGAATTAAAGTTAAAAGCCTGCACTTCAATCATTGTTCATTGTGGTGGTGTACAACTAAAATGTGGTGCCATTGACCAAATACATATGGGTCTAACTGCATGTGCCGATGAACAGCAATGAACTGCACCTAATGCTGAATGTTGCAGTGTTTTCATTACCTTTGCATTTGTGACAACACCAATCTGAGTGTGAAGAAAATACAGCTGCCCTTGTTGCGTTCAATAAACCCCTGGTGTTAATTTATCAATTTGAATTACAATGCTACAGCTGTACACTGAACCACACAACACCACACTCACACATCCATTAAGTGGCGTGTCGGATATCCAGCCGTGAAATCAACCGCTGAATACGGAGTGCTTCCGTCCGGGGAAAGAGATCCATTGATCGCTGTCTCCAGACATAAAAGAGAGTCTTGATGCCATACCCCACAAGGATTTGTGCTAGACATGCAGACAGAGAGGAATCACATACTGTACTCTGGGATGAATCTGACCTGAGTGACTCCTCCCGCCCTACCCCACCTAACAACTTTTCCCCTCATTGGAAAGACAGGATTTCTGTTGTGTGAAGCTCACTGTATACCACGAGTGCCCCGGGAGGGTTGGCACTCACTTCTTTGATAAAATTTGTAGCAAAGAAGGGAAGAAATTTACACACGATATGCATTTAACATTTATGAAATTCCCTACACATAATAGATCACATTATCTGATATTTTTTGTCATCCTTGTCACTTCCAGCCTCCTCCACCATTTGAACTACTGTAACATGATTTTTTTGGTACATTTTTTTCCTCTGTCTGCTAAGGAACAAGGCCAGGAAAACCCGATCTGAAAGAACCAAGTAAGTGATAATGAGGAGTATGATAATAGCCATGCTACACTATGACCCTTAGCTCCTTATTCAAATTCATGGTGATGATGGGATTCAATTTCTTCCAGACTGGCCCCTGAAATAGAGTGAATAACCGTGGTCATTAACACAGCCTTATCCAGTGAGACCCATGAGAAAAATGACCCATTTGAGTCACAAGCAATAGCTTTAAAGAACCATAGTATCAAATTGTTATGCTATAAGATCCAAATAATTTATATCTAACACAGTGCCACTGAAATAGTGCACATTTTTAAAAGAATACACATTCTACTGGTACAACTAGTTTAGTGAATTTAAATCTATATTTAATAGACCTGCATTGTGGGCTCTGACTCCTATAAACTGAATTTATTAGTCAGGAAACAAAAAAAAAAACAAAACAATGACTTGCTAAATATTGTGCCCACAAGCAAAGGATGTGAGTCAGTTTTCATGTTACACACCCCCAGTGGAACATTGGCTTATAAAATGCTCCTCCATAAAATGTCTGCTGTTACGCCGTTCTGGCAGCCTCCGGGCAAAAACTGCAGAGGTAGTTTGATCTCCCTAGACATTTCATTTTCTTCCGTGCAGGACAGAAAAACTTGTTAATGTGCTCTTAAATGAGGTTTTTAAGCGCAAATCATCTACATAATCTGTTGTTTTTGTCTTGGGTTTGCAGGTCTCTGTTATACTCCTCTTTTCTATTTTTCTGTTACATTTGCAAGTAAAATATTCTCTCCAACCGTCTGTCTGCTGCTCAATTATCACCCCAACACATGTTGTACAAATTTAAAGCAGACAAGCTGCGATAACGGGACGTGGAGCCATTTTAAAAACACTTTATTCATTTTGCATTTGCACAGTATGTTGTGACAATTCACAACACACAGGTGTCTGCACAGAGCAGAGTCAAAGCAGCTGTGTTGCTTCCTGAGGAGTGGGTGCTGGATAGCTGTCTGTCTACCAGTCTGTGTGAACACACATCAAAGCCTGCTGTCAAAAACTTCTGATGGAGTTGAAACAGTGACATATTTCAGAGCTATAATCAGTCACAATATGACAGAGAAATTACCACCTTCCCTCAAGAGCAATCAGTCAGTTTCAGTGCCAATCAGCTCATCTGATGCTCACACAAATAGACATGTCAAAAAAACCCACTCCTACTCTGCTGTAACACTATTTTTTGTAGTATTTGGAGCTCTGAGGAGTAACGAAGGAAGCTTTGCACTCCAGAGACGTTTAAGTCCTTCAGCAAAACATCTGCGCTTGTGTCATTAAAACACAAATTTGATTCTCAGAAAAGGTGCGCACACTCATCAGCAGTGTTATAAACTCCTTCAATTTGCATCCATGTGATTTGCTGAGAACTTTAAGCACACGCTAATGATCGCAGCCGCATCTTTGTCAGCTCGTCTCGCTGCGCGCAGCAGGCCGGTGCTCCTAGTTGGTGTTAAATGATCATGTTCCAGTCTTACGGTCTAACCAAGCTCTGCTGTGCAACCAAGACGCCTGGAGAGACGAGGCTCCACTTGAGCAGAAAGATAAGACGGCCTCCTACTGGTCTGCCAGCGCTCGGAGAGCGCAGCAGGGGTGGGAGAGGTTGAGGGTAGAGGTGGAGGTGTGGGGATGGATAAAGTGGGAGTGGAGAGTTTGTAGGGAGAATGTTTTCTGCCTCTTCCTCTGACCAAAGTAAAGAGAGCGAATGGAGGGTAAGGCGAGGCGAGTAGTTGTAAAGTAAAGTAAATGTGCCACATTGGCAGGCCCCTGGGAAGACCCTGTAAACACTGCTCAGTCACAGCTCTGATTACAGAGGCAGAGAGGGGAGGGGCACAGAAGGAAGAAAGGAAAACAAGGGGAGAGGGAGGGTGTGACAACAGGGGAGAAGGAGGGATGAAATCAAGGGGACAGAAGAGGACGTGGAAAAGAGACGAGGACGGGAAAGATGCTAAGTGGATGGAACGTAAACTAGAGATGGCTGATGAAAGAGCAGAGAAAGAAACAGACTTCCAAACAAGAGGTAGTGGGGGGAAAAAAACAGCCCGAGAGAATGAAATCAATATTAAAACCCTTGCTAAGTTTTATTTTTATTTACCCAGAAATATTTTCTCTACAGGTTCAAGTTTTTGCTTCCATAGGAAATCATCCAGTAGACAAGCGTGTAACTCAATCACAAAGTCAAGACATGGCTTCACCTTCTGGAGTCGATAGTGCAGCTACACTGAATTCAGTTTCATTTGCATTTCTTCAACCGTGAGTTGTGTGCTCCCCTCTGTGCTATTGATCTATGCAGCCCGTGCAATATGAGGATTTGAAATGGCGGAGGAGAAACGTTTGATATAATTTTCATTTAAGCTGCGGCGCCTAATTATGTGGCACGAGCATGAACGCCGACAAGAAAGCAGGAAATTGGCCTTGCCTTCTGAACTGGCAATCAGCGCTCTTTGATAGAAAACGCTGGAATCATATCATAGCATCAATAATTACAGCTGTGGATAAGCTCTAAAACAAGCACCAAGAATGCGAGCCGGCCAACAAAGAGAGGCAAGAAAAAAGTGGGCCAATCAAAAGGCGAGAAACATTCAAAATGTCAGAGTTGAGCTAAAGAGACCCAGCGAGAGGGGTTTGGAGACTGAGCAGGGAAAGTCAGTGTTCGTCTGCGAGGTTGTTTGCGGTCCTGATAGCTATCTGCATTCAGTGAAGTTGGGCAGATGGATTAGTTAAATATTGAATTAGAGCTGTCTTTTTAGAATGCCTCTCCATGTTCACACTTAGCCTGCATAATGTCTCATGTCATTCATCTGGAGCAGACTTCTCTCTGGCTTCTTCTGGGCAACAATCTGAAAGACACGGAGAGAGGGAAGTTGAGCATGGGACTGTGTTCTAGTTGTTTTTGTTTTTTTTAAAAAGTACTTAAATACAACTTTAATGAAGTGACACATGGAAGTCTGTTGCCTCCAGTATTATACTTGAGTGGTAAATATGTGTTTAGTTACCCCAAAATAACCCAAACTAGCCAAAACAACAACAACAAAGATTTGCTTATGGAATGCCTCTGGCCATAAACGTATTCCCTGTACATGGGCAAGTTGTACAGTAGTATTCACAGAAAAGCAAAGAAAAGAAAAGAAAAATTCTGCCATTTTTTTTAAATCTACTTGATTCTCCTTTTGCATATAAATGTTGTACACTGAAAATGAACTTATCTTTAACATCCGCTTTGAATATTAAACAAGAAAATGAAATCATATTTTTGCATAGAAGTTTGATACGGTCTAAAATAATGAGCAAACTGATGATTTATCGAATGGCATTATTCAGCCTTATTAATATACACTCCACCTCATTAGACATACCTTGCAAGTACTGGGGTTGGACCCCCTTTTGCCATCAGAGCTGCTTTAATTCTTCACAGCACACATTCATGTGGTGGAAACATTCCTCAGAGACTTTGGTCCACATGATAACATCACAAAATTACTGCATAGTTGTCAGCTGCACATTCACAGTGTCAACCTCCATTTCCTCCACAGTCTAAAGAATGCCTAGATCAGACTGAGACCTAGTCTTCAAGAAAGAAGATGCTCGTCTGCATACCTTGGTTGATTTCAATTACTCTTGCCTTCCTATCCGTTTGAAGGAGTCTGGCCATTGTTAAATGCAGTATTGCCAAAGCAAATGCCAGAAACAGGACTCTATTTATTTCCAAATAGCTTTTTTTAGATGGAACAATTTGAACTTAAACCAAAAGATATTTAAACACCAGATATTTCAGTTCCAGACAAGTAATATCCTGTTTGAAAAATATTCTTACAACAAGCATTAACCAAGGCCAGCTGGATGTCTGACATTGTTGTAGACTTATCCAGTTAAGGAAAGAAAAAAAACCTGCTGCATCATGACCCAAATAAGTCGTACGTGAAAAATGGTTTGATGTAAAACAAGGGCCAAGAAATTTATTAAATTAAAACACAGACAACATCTATCTACGTCTACATCTGTGGACACCGCTTCTTCCAGTCAACACACACACACGCACACACCTTTTCCATTTCCTCCATTCCCCTTCCCTTAGCTGATTCGCCCAGACTGACAGTCTGGATGATTTCTCTTGTCAGGCTGCCTTGAGTGGGTACTGTCACACCATAGCTGCTTCTGTCTCTCTCCTCCACAGCACTTCCTCTGCCCTCACCTTCGGTGCTGGCTGCTCTTTCCCCAAACTTTTTCCTCCTCCTCCTCCTCCTCCTTCTTCTTTTGCTTACATCTTCATTTATCCATCCTGCAGACTCATTTGGTCTCAATCCACTGCCTAATGTCTCCTTTCCCTGCAACAAAAACCTCCTCCTATCCATGTGGGCGTAGAGGATGGAAATGGGAGTGATATAATTGACTTTCAGGTGAAGCTCATGCTCCGATGGATGATGGGCTGATTTAGCTGCTGTGTATGTGCAGGTTTGGCTGAGGCCACAGTGGCCTCGGGTCAGAGTCTGCTCTTCTGACTTTATCTGCTAATCAGTGGGTTTAATAATCTTAATATATCTTTGACCTTTTTTAGGGGGGGTGGGGGGCATAGATTTCTGTAGGGTTTGCGGCACAAGATATAGGTTTCCATACAAATGTTGAAGTTGTGCCTAATTATTAATGAAGTGGAAAAATTAGGCAGTAACTGCTTCATCTCAGTGTGATAGACTGCTCATGTTTGTTTCTTAGCTGAAGGGGAGTCAGTGAAATTGGAATACATGAAATTTTCAAGTCTTAAGTTTGAGTTGAAGCCCTGCAGGTACATTTAATGCAGAATATTTGAAGAGCATAATAGATACGGAAAGCAACAGAACATTCATTTAAAGGAGATAAACGGAGAGGAGAAAACAGACAGCTGTCAGCATCTTAGTATCCCCGCGTCTGTGATGGTTGGA
>VUQK01022527.1:12297-24029 GCA_015106715.1 Bujurquina vittata | reverse complement strand
ACACACACACGCACACACACACACACACACACACACGCACACACACACACACACAATTCCATTTTTTGTTTCTAAACTAATAACAGGCTGTGCGCACATGGCCAACCCAGAGGAAAAAATCAATACTCTCTCAGACAAAATCAAGATTTCTTTTATCCTTCTATTTTTTTTCTTTTGCTTTCTCCCATTGCTTTGTTTCCCCTCTCTCTCTCCTTCTCCCTTTTCTCAATCGACATCAGCAGCTTCTTGATCTCAGTGGAAGTCCTAAGAGCACAAGGCACAAGATACTCCACTGGCAGATATTTGGTGGTACTCACCCTCTAACGTCTGATCAATTCAAATAAGAGATTTTCCCAGGACACTTATCTCATTTCTATGACCAACACTTCTTCCCTTGCCAGGTTCAATCCTAGTTCAACTATGTAAAACAAGACTGACCCTTGGAACAGCAATCAAGCCTCCCAATTTTCAGCCTCTACAGCGGGATCAGCTTCAGCTCTCTCGTCCCCCCTGGACAAAGAATCGAGGAAGATGAGCTGGGACTAATGCCTGAAGAAGATGGTGAAATACCTGCTACTGTGCATGAACACAGGCAGAAAAACAGAGGAGGGAATTGGAGGAGTGGGGGAAAGAGGGTGAGGGGAGGAAACCAGGAGGAATGTAGACACCATGGCCTCTGACCTTCCATCTTTATTTATATCCATTTTATATTGGCATCTTTTCCATCTCAAGAAAGGCAACTGGAATACACTATATTGCCCAAAGTATACACTCACCCATCCAAATAACTGAATTCATGTGTTCCAATCACTTCCACAGCCACGGGTATATAAAACAAAGAACCTAGGCATGCAGACTGCATGGTACCATGATAGTATACCACCTGTCCAATCCACTGTTCAGTCATAAAATTGCCTCACTACTAAATATTACACAGTTAACTGTTATTGGTGTTTTAAAAAAAAAATGGAAGCAACTGGGAATGACAGCAACTCAGCCACAAAGTGGTAGACCACATAAAATCACAGAGCGGGTTCCAAAATGACTGCATACCAGTGTACAAAGCGAGGGCCAAAAGGACATGGATGAGCGAGTTTGGTGTAGAAGAACTTGACTGGCCTACACAGTCCTCACCAGTAGAACACCTTTGGGATGAATTAGAGCGGAGACTGTGAGCCAGGCCTTCTCATGCAGCATCAGTGTCTGACCTCACAGATGCACTTCTGGAAGAATGCTCAAATATTCCCATGAACGCAGTCTTAAACCTTTTGGAAAGCTTTCCAAGAAGAGTTGAAGCTATTATAGCTGCAAAGGGTGGGCCAACATCATATTAAACTCTATGGATCAAGAATGAGATGTCACTCAAGTTCATATGTGTGTAAAGGCAGATGAGTGAATACTTTTGGCAATATAGTGTATCTTAGGAAGTAACTGAGGTAGCTTTGTTTTCTGCTGGCAGGGAAACAGTGAGGATACACTAAGGCTGGGAAATGAGGAAAACATGGAGAGGCACATATAGTGTTATTTTTTTTTCTAAAGCTTTGGCGCCATCACATTGCCTCAGCCATGCCAATAAGGCCTATTTGAAATTAAATTACTTGACAGAGGCAACCAGTGAGACGAAGAAAAGGAAGCGACAAAGGAGTGTCAGAAAGGTGTCAGAACACGGAACAGGAAAACTCATTACAAGTCAGTTTTTTTATAATATATATTTTCCTCATTTTGTCTCTCCTGTTTGTTTTATTTATTTGAAGTTAGTGGCTTAATGAGATCCCAGTGGTACTACAATAGCTAAGGATGAAGCAAACAGAGAGACAGAGAGAGAGATGGGAGACAATTTCAGGAAAAGAGGAAGAGAGGGATGCAAGCAAGCAAAGAAACATGGGAAAAGAATACGAGTTATGGATCCCAACATCAGAGGAAATGTAGTATTGAGGATACGCCAGTTCAATGTAAAACGCCTCTCCAGTAAAGCTCAACTGTTGCTTTTTTATTTGTTCTGTGCCCATTCTGACAGATATACATCCAAACTCCCGGCAAAAGACAAGCACATGTTGAGCCGGGTAGCTGTGAGCTCAAATGAGATGAAGCCTAATGCAGATTGCATACCTCAACACTGGCTGAGAGAGATTGGCTGCAATGGTGAGGCAGCCAGCCAACTCTCTGTGCCGAGCAAAGGAATGGAAAACAGATGCCACAAAAAATGCCCTGGCATGAGGGCCGTATATTGATTCATTTGCTGTATTTTCTCTCTTTAAACAATGCTGTTTTATTACTTAGCTAAATATGCTGTATGGCTGCATGAGCACACTTTGGAGTGAGAGCATGTGTGTATGTGTACATTTATGCTGTGATCTGTATCTAAGCTGCTTTGTGCAGAAGCAATAGACCCATTCCATTTTTTTTTTCTGTAGAATTTGAAAGTCTTTAAAAAAACAGCACTGTGTGATGCATGTATGATGCCTGTGATCAAGCTGCACACTGTTGCATTGTTAAGATCTGCAGGTAGATATTTCCTATTGTAATCCTGTAATAGTGATAATGCTTCTCTGCCACTTGGCAACCTCTTGTTATCTGAAGTACAGGAAACAGGTGACATGCCCTCCAGAGAAATAAGATCAACCTTCTCCGGAGCACCAAGGCACACCTGGAGTGACTCATCGTACAATATGCTCTGTCAGTATTTTTTTTTTTTTTTACTTTTAACACCAATACATACCCATTTTCTTCTTGGGTTATTTTGTAGAACTGCTTGACTTTTTCACCCTTTGTCAGGATCTCTATCTCCTCTCAATTATTTTTTTTTAATGTTTCCCATCCTAAATAACTGCCTTGCATTAGCTCTTAGCTGATGTTCCCCTCTCTTATCACCTGATTCCAGCCCCAAACTCTAGTCCATCTCAACTGCAGACATTCGTTCCCTTTATGGTTGTGGTCAGAAGCTTACATAAACTCATCATGGGCATGAATGTCATGGTAATTCAGGACTTTTAATGATTTCCTTAAACGGTTCTTTTTCCAGGGTGGAATGATTGTACAGCATACATCTTTTGTGACTTTAAAAAACAAGAATTGGGTGCACAAGTTGGAATTTATTTTGGATTTTCTCTAATCCACACAGGGATATCCACATATAGGCTCAAATATATATACATTCACTGAAGGTTCTACAGTGTTTTTAACTTGACAAGTCCAAGGCCTATTAACTTCTCGTTAGTGATCATAATTGACTACAACTTGTAGTTTCTCTTTGCATAAAATGGATTTGTTTGACAGCACTCATTGGATTCAATTCAATTTTATTTATATAGTGCCAAATTACATTAAAGAGTCACCTCAAGGCACTTGACCAATACTCAGAACAGTAGTCCCAGATATAAGAAGGAGAATTGTAGATTTACACTAGTTGGGAAGGTCTCTGGGAGCCATTTCTAAACAACTGCAGATTCTAAGATCATCAGTTCAAATAAGTCATTTGGATGTGTCACCACTTTGCCAAGGTCTGGTAGAAGTCATTAAAGATGTATGCTGTACAATCATTCCACCTTGGAAAAAGAACAGTTCAAAGAAATCATCAAAAACCCCAAATTACCAGGACATTCATGCCATTGATGAGTGCATGTAAACCTTTGACCACAGCTGTACCATCACTGTTGTTCATAGCTGTCTTATTTTGTGGAGCCAACACATTTCCGTGGGCTGTTGCTTGATGCCCTCTATTTCTTGCTGTTTTTAACTTCCTGTTATAGGAGAAAGTGGTAGAGGGCCTTTTTCTGTTTTTGGCAGGGTACAAAGGGGCGGAAAGGGGTAATGAAAAGGTATGTGTGACGAATTGAGGCAAAGGGCGAGGAGGCAAGCTGTGTGTCGATGAAGAGAGGAGAGGAGATGAGGGCACAGCAGAGGAGGGAAAGTCTGTGAAAAAATGCAGAGTTGAAGGGTTTGGAAGAGCAGAATCAGCACTTATGCAAACACTCTGAGGAACTAGCCACACACACACACACACACACACACACACACACAAATCTCTCACACATACACACCTGTGCACAGCAATCCGGCGAGTTTTGCTGTAGTACTGTTACCTTCCATATCAGGATGTCATACTGGGCAGAGTTGGCTCTTGGAACAGCGACTCCCTGTTGCGCTATGAGGCTATTACATGGTCTAACAGAGCTCGACTAATAACACGGACCGGATCAGCCACTTCCCACTTCCTCCTCAGATCATCACATATCACACAGGAGTTGGGGCATTTTACCACCTACTCATGCCAAAGACGTTTCCCAACCCTAATCCTACACACAGAAACTCACACAAAACTACTAGTCTTCTTTTTCTCTGGCGAAACTCCCAACCTTCCATACAACGCATCCTATAAAACATTAATCAATTGTTGCCATCGGTCAGTTGGCGACCATCCACTGTCAGTGTTTTATGGTGCTTTGTTTGGCTGTTTGTTGCCGTTAATCTGTTTGAATAGCTGTGGGGGGCTTTCCAAAAGCACTTCCCACTAAATTTACTGTCTTGGTGGCTGAGCACACATCTGTCTTTCCCTCAAACAGAATTCACACCCAATTCACGGTCCAAATCCTTTGTGCATAAACACCTTCAAACCCCAATCCCCAAGTCACTGTTTAGTAATTGTGTGAGCATGCGTGTCTGTGCGGCATGGAGATGTGAGATGTTTGCTACCATCAGCGTGAATTGTGTTTGCCACTGAATGGGTGATTTCCTTTTTTTCAATTGCTGTTTTTGTACTGTGCTGCTGATTGAATCAATTCTATTGACTGACCTGTGCGATAAAGAGAGATGACACGAGAAAATCATTGTATTAAACAGTAAGGTCTTATCGACTCTCATAATGCCGCAATTGTACCAAGCTGAAATGTCTCCCTGATTAGGTTTTAGGTCATGTGTTGCTACCTTTGGTTTTAAATAGGATCTTTAAAAGGTTCGCTTCAGTGCTTGCTGTGGTATAAAATGAACCTACAGCAATAGAGGTGTGCTACAAACATAGCTGCGGTCTTCTAAAGTCAGATAGAGCCAGTGATGTGGCAGTTGTCTGCAAGATAAACATGAGATGCAGTATTACAGTTTAATCGGTATCCAACGGTTTTCCATGTGTATACATTAGTGCCAGACAATGCGCTTGGCTTCAGGTGGCACAGAATTGCATAATAAGACAGTGGAGGCTTACGACAGTCTGTGTGTCTATATACAAAAAAGAGGTCCTTTGGGAGATTGTAATGGAATACCATTAGAGGAGTCACAAGCACCAGGCTGTATAGCTTTATTGCAAACAGTGGAGCACTAACTGCCAAACGTGTTTTCACCGGAATTGAGCATTTTCCACAAGACACACCCCCAGGCACAATGTCGGTTGCTCTGCCTCTCTGTATGTCTCTCTCTCTCTCTCTCTCTCTTGCCCCGTCTTCCATACCAAGATGTCCATGCATGCACATACTCCTGTCAAGCCCCTCCCTTGGCTCACTCCTCCATTTTTTCCCTCCATCAATTCAGTGACACCCTGCAGTGGGCCGTGACATTACAGAAAAACAGAGCAAAGAAAGAAGGGAGGGAATAGGGGGAAGAGAGGGTGGGTTGAATGAAATAGAAGTAGGAACATTGGAGAAAAAGGAATGGAGTTTGTGAAAGCAAAAGGGAAAGATTTAAAGACAGGGTTAGGGGGGGTAGGAGCCTGTTAAAAGACTGAGAGGGACCAAGCGGCTGAGTGAGTGAAATGTAAGTGAGGGACATGTGAGTGATTTCCTCAATGTCATGAGGCAACATGGGGGTGGCTGCAGCCTCGGGTGAAGGAGCGGTGAAGCAAACTTGATGGCCTGCACATCTGAGGAGAGGAACTGGTCCCCTTGAAAGAAAGAGCTCGATAATTCAAATGGATGTGGAAAAAGAAGGAGAAGAAGGTGACAGAATGCAAACCTCTAGTTGAAAGGTATTTAAAATATACTGTATATAGAGGGCTGAGGGCCCGCGCGTGAGTGCTGATTGCCCACGAGTTCGAAATGATCAACACCACCACTGCTTTTCATGTGCATTTGGATGTCAGACATGTTAAAAAACATGGGGGGGGGGTTGGTTCCTGGTGGAAGTTTTCTGGCACTCTAACAGTGCTAGGAAGTCTATCGGGCTTTGTTCCCAGGTAAGCTCTTTTGTGCAGGACATCACTTTGGAACAATTCATTCACACTGGCAGCGACGCAGTATGGCCACAATCAGAGCTGCCACCAGCCTGCAGTGCAGACACAACCAGAGGAATTATACTCTTACAAAAACCGTGGGGAGTCCATTCATAGCCTCAATGCTCAGAGCACATCTCCATTCTGTACAGCAAACGGTGTGTCATTTGTCTTAGGGAGCACAGTGCTCAGAATTAAAGTGAAGAAAATTTTCTGCAGCTATAGCATAGTGAACTTCCATTTGGCTCGCGAGAGGTTAAGACACCCGGCACTTACATAGCATGTAATGAAGGTGACACAGTTAGAAAAAGGAATGAAGGAGCATTAATTCAGAGATTTTGCTCTCAGCTAAATTAATGTTGAGAAGGATGAGAATTAAAAAGAGGTCACAGTGGGTGAGGCTGTGACAAGAGGACACAGATTAGAGTTGTTCATAATGCAGTAGGTTTAAATTTATTTCTGGGGGCCAAATTCTATTCTCACAATGTTGAAAAGTTTAAGAAATCTGGAATTGTTCCTAAGTTGGATGATAATAGCCAAGCTAATTAGAAGCTGCCTTCAATTAAGTATTAAGCAACAAGATAATCTCAGTCATTTCTCCAACCTCTAATTTGAGTGCAGATATTCATTTATGTGAAAAATGGTATTCATTTTCCCACATACATAAATATTCATCTCAGACTTACTGAAATGGTTCTTTTCAGCTTGATGGTTTTCATGACATTAAAGTTTGTGCCTGATGTGGCTGCAGTGCATCCTGCTGGTTGAGAATAAGCACAACAAGCCTCACACTCTCTCTACAATATGTGGCCGCTTGACCAACTTGTGCTTTATCTACAGTTTTTCATTTAGCCTCTGCAAACTCAGCCCTGATTGAAGCCAAACTGGAATGCGCAGCCTGGTTTTGAGAAGCGCTGATAAAACTCTGAAGCTCTTTTACCATTGCCTAACTCACAGACTGAACATGATCCATTATTTGTAGAGTTTACAGCCTTTGAATTATTTTAGGGTTCCAAAACATGTCAGCTGTTATCACATTAAAGTACCACTGCACCTTTCTTGCATAAAACACACGGATGTGAAATGTGCTAATGCCATTGCTGAGACAACTCCAAAAACAATTCCTTTGACAAGTTTTGATGTATGAAAAAAAATGATTCTCCATCAGTTGTACATAGAGAAATCTATGCAATGCTTGCATAGCATTTGGGACAATAAAGACAAATGTACAAAGCACAAGAACATCAACGAATCTTGATGTCTCAGATGTGAGTTCAAAGGAATTTTAAAATGCTTACACTAGCAGACTGCACATACGGCTTCCAAACTGATGCATGGGAATTAGGACTGCAACTAGTGTACCTACAGTATCGTCTGCAAGCACTAATTGCCAGACATTTGCTGTACATTTTTGATAATGTCATGTTTTGTATTATGGTCGACAAAAAGCATATTAAAAAAAGAGAGAGAGATCCACACATAACCTTAAAAACCTAATTTCTTTTTGTTGGCACTGATAAAAATAAATAACCTTATATAGTGGGTAATACATCTTTGGTATTGCGTTCTGGGGAATTCCAGCATTTTATTTAGAGCTTCCTTCTTCACAGTGGTTCCAGTGTGGTTTATTTTTTTACAGCATAAGCAAAAATATTTTTTGAACACTCCGGTGGATCCTAACATTTTGGCACTCATGAGTCCTGAAATACCCACGAGAGCAGCTCTGTGACGTTTCCCTTCACACTTGCATACATGGACACAACGGTATGACGTTATGAACCTGACTGAAGACAGAGCAATGCAATTACCCTGAGGTTATTAAATTATTGCATTGTCCCTTAAGCAGCCCTGCAGCATTTTGTTTATTCACTCTCATCAAAAAGTGAAAATGCGTCACATTTGTATTGTTAACACTTGCAATCAAATTATGATATCAAGTTCAAATGCATTTCATGCGATATGAAGTACATCCATCTGTGATTATTAACTTAGTGATGGTGAATTGGTCTAGCTGGGCTTACTTTAAAACAAATGGCCTATCTCAGACTTGGTGCTGACAGGGGTGAATGCTTAAATCAACATTAGCAAAAGACATCAGTGTTCTGAATTGAGCCATTGCTGAGCTGTTAGTGATGCGGTCTAGCTTTAAATACAGCACTTACTTGCATAGATCCCCATAATAATATAATGATCACCTTAATGTGATTAAGTTGTAATGATTTACTCCATAATTTACACAGAATCTTGCAACTCCAAACAATAATTTCTTTAAAGGCTTTGCCCCTTGCTGAAAACTACCACTCCGCCAACACTCACACAGCAGCTATTCAGCTGGCACAGTAAGAACATAAATATCCTTATTATTAACCATTAAAAAGCCTAAAATTACCAGATCTCAACTACTGTGAATAAAATGGGCCTTATAATGCATAAATTTGTGCAAGCTAATCTGGGTAATGGCCTCTTACACATAGACTTTAGTAAACACTATAGTTATTAAGTGTTCTTAAAAAATATAAAGAAACTGTGAATAATGCACAACTCTGGGGAAGAAAATAGCTTTGACAGTGTTAATGAGGGCATAATTATCTATGAGTAGGCTGTCATTAATATCATTAACAATATATCCAAACATAATATACTATAGTGCAAAATAGCAGTCTTTCCCTTAATCAGCAAAATGCATTGAGACTTCATGTGTGTGTAGTTTTTCCCATAATGCTGTCTAGTTTTACCTACAGTATGCTTTAAGACAAATATACTGTGTTAAGAATTTCCACGCTATGAATGTGTAGTTCCTACCTGTCCTCATCTCCATCCAAGCACAGAAGGTGTTTCACTAGAGCCCCAGGCAAAAAGGAGTACAAAAAAACATTTTCTTTTTTTCCTGCAGGAAGCTTGAGCACCTCAGAGACAGAACATGACCTCTGAGGCCCAAGCAGCATGCCCATAATATAAAGTATTTCTCGTGGATGACATTCACATAGGTCTAGAGGTTGAAGCTCCAGTAACACTTGTAGTATAAAGAACAGCTTTATTGTTTGACAAATGGGGTTTAGCCTGTAGCCTTCGTCAGGGTACAGGGCAAAATACATTGGTGTTGCAGCAGCTTCAACCTCTTAAGACATCTGCTCTTCTCCATGCTCCATGGAAGTAAGTGAAGTTGTGCCAGAAACCTCTACGCTGAACTTCACATATAGGGCCAGGTAGACTTTACAGCTAGGCACATCTCTGTGGGCACATTTAAATGGAAGAACAGACTGTTGTTGGCTGAACAGCTCTGTACTCTCTTTAGTACCCAATTTGCAAATGATTCAGCAGACCTGACGGTTTTTGTGAGTGACAAAAGACAGCCTTTCTCGGCTGCCCTGATAATGACAGCGCAGAGCAGGATAATATATGTATCCTGTCTCTAATTTGTGGTCGGACTGAACTGATTATTCAGGCCAGACTACATTCTAAGATGATTCAAAATTCATCTACTATCCACTTCTGAAGCAGTGGTTCATGGGCCTTGGAGCAAATTAGAGGAGTCCAGTTCAGTCTGTCTGTGGGGAATTAAAAGGGCATCTGCCACTCTCTGCAGCTCTCTATTAGCAGTAAATGACAGTCTTCAATGGTGAATCTTGTCATGCAGGAATTCAAGTCAAAAAGACAGCTTAAAAAGTCAAAGACCCTTTTCTAAGATGTATGTAGGTTGTTGAGGTTGTAAAAAAAAATAGATTCTCAAATAAAATGAAAAGGTAGTTCAGTTAAAATGTACTCAAACCCACATTAAAGCGTTATATTTTAATCTGGGGGTGCAGGTGAGCTCTAACTCTTTTCAGTATTCACTGTACAGTAGGCTCAAAACACAAACTTGCACTGAAGGGAAAAAGGGAACCTGCACTATAAATTAAATTAAATTCTTGCTTAGAAGAACTCGACGTTCAGCGCAGTGGTTGGTGATGTTCTTCTTAAAAGGCTAAAACAATGTTTATGTACCCCACCATTCTGCAGGGCATTCTGTTAAACTGGTGCACCACGAAATTCTCCACCATCTCACTGCACTCCTCAAATTCAGACAATTGTAAAAAGAAACCAAAACAGAAAGCTCACACATCTCAATAATACAAGTAGTCACCCGGTGACAGGACCCGCCAATGGGCATTTTTTCCTGTAACTGATACACCCAGCATGCACCTGTCGACCATCATCACACCGTGGGTGTGTTTGATTTGGTTAAAATAGCGATGGTTTGCTTAATCAGGAGCTCTGTACTCTTGGGGCTAAAGATACAACAACAGCTTCTGCTAATGAACTGGCTCAGTTTTGTTCCATGTTTCCAGTAGACTAGCTCAAAATAAGCAACTTCACGATAATAATAATAAATAATTAGAAACCTTTCTCACAGTAGTAAGAGTATTGGATTCATTAGTTCCACTTGCTTCCTTTGTTGTTGACATAAAAAAAATATCGAACATGAACTGTCATGTTGAGCTGAGCAAAAGATTTCTCCTGAATGGATCACACATTAACCCAGGAAAAGAAGAGGTTTAGACGACTTAAATTACTATTTAGGGTGTTTGTTCAGCTTCAACACTCAAAGAGAATTACACAGTGTTCAAAATGAAGCACTGTAAATATTTGAATATGATTAATATGCTCATCAATTATCAGTGTCTCAGCCATAACCTGACATTACTGCTGTGTGATAGATAATGTCATGTCTGTAAAAAGAAATGCACTTGGGCTTGCCTGCAAACTAAACTGATCAGCATGATTAGATAAATGTCTTGGTGCAAGACTGTAGATGAGGCTGCAAGTTTACAGTTCTCAATAGTCAGCTCAGGTAATTGTACTTAACAGTGATATGCTGTGTGAGAATCTCAGTGCATACTGTCTAATAATCTATTGCAATATCCAAACTAACAGTCTGAAAGAGTCCCCTTTGGACCCGGGTGGTTAGAGGGGATGTTAACATAAAACATGGTTTTATCATTTGCCCAAAAGCAGCCCTCTGGCTTTAGAGCTTTACATGTAATCCAGCACTGTGTTTAAAATACTTAAGTCAGCATATTTAAGAGTTTTCCTTAAACTTGCTGAATATGCTGAGTTAGTGGATCCACCTTAATTTCCAGCCCAACAGCAGTAGTTAAATTGTTTTTTTTTTCCACTGTGCACTTGATAAGACTAATTCTCAACACTGAAAATTATCTTTCATCTAATATAGTCTCTACTGAGAAATTGACTGGCCTAATCTGCACCACCAAGAAGAGTTTCAATCTTTTTTTTAAGGCAATCAAACATCTAAATTTCCCTAGGCATAATAGATGCATTATTGCATATAGCGAGAGGCATAGATTGTGAGAATAAAAATGCATGGTGGCAAAGATTCAGATTTTCACCAGATATTTAAATACAACAACTGAAATGATGCACGCCAGATGTTCCCAAGATTTGCTACTTAATTTGCCAGCTCAGTGAATGAATAGTGTGTGTGTGTGTGTGGGGGGGGGGGGGGGGGGGGGGGGGGAAAGAGGGGGGTTTTTTTTGT
>VUQK01022527.1:0-12277 GCA_015106715.1 Bujurquina vittata | reverse complement strand
TGGTGGAGTGTAGTGGGGGTGTGGGTTTGGGGGGGGGGGTGCGGGGGGGGGGGTGTGGGGGCAAAAGTGTAGTATCTATATTTCTCCACTAGATTGTGCAACTTCACTATGACAAAACATTCGCACTGAGCACTAACACGCCATTTTGGCACTAAGGAACGTGTTAAACACAAGTGACCTATAGGAGCTTTTCATACACCAGAGAGTCAATGACTGGAAGCACAGTATAGTAAAGCATACATCTACCATCTTCTTCTAAACTTGTTATTTCCTTCCTCTATATTATTATTATCATTCTTTTCTTCCTTTTTCTTAATTTTTAAATTTGCATTAATTTCACCAAAAGGCCAACAAGCACAAAAAGACATTATGTAACAAACCGGAACAGAAGCTGCAAAAAAAAAAGAAAAAAAATTCTCAGCCTTACCACCCCTTATATCAGCACTTTATAAAAGCTTAGCTCGTAGGTGTGAAAAGATGGTGACAACATGAGCACACTTCCTCTATACACACAAGAGCTATTTTTTCACAGCTATAAAAGGGAAATGTCTCTTTGCACATATTGTGAAAGCGATCAGTACAGAATGGCAGAGTGTTGAACGCTGCATTCAAAAACTCTGGGAATTTAGACTGGTTATGAATAGGAGTCAACATCTATTCATACTAAAATAACCCACATGTTTGAAGATTAACACTAAATCAAGTTATCAAGTCAACTGAATATTTTTTTTAAAAAAACAAAACTGAAAGGAAGTCGAGATTAGACCTGCCAGTTAGCCCGTATATGTACCGTACAGCTAAACACATACACTGTGATAGGAGCTTTACGAATGTTCAGACTAGTAGCCTAAGCTAATAAATTACACAAGCAATGTAATTTCAGCAACATTTTCACAAGAAAATGTGGGTGAAAAAGTATTTTGGTGTTTTATTGGTTCACCCAGAGGACTACATTTGCACCAATTCAACAATTGTGAGATCTATTTAGTTGCTAACCTCAACCACATCCTGTACGTCAAAGGGGTAAAACTGCAAGGCTAAAAGTGATAAAAACAATCTTTTAGTATTACTTTTTTGGAAAAGAAATGTGAAAAGTTTTTAGTGTGTTAGAATGATTCTTTTGTTTGGTTGGTTTATTTCCTGAATGCAAGACTTGAGAAAACAATTTAATACAAAGAAAAATACATATTCTGTTTGCCTAGGTTTGCATTAGGGTCAGGGGTTTCACTGATGGTAACTGACACCTCAGGGGACCAAAGAGTAACATATTTTGAGACACTTACATTGGTCATTGAATCGGTTACAATCTCCTGAGACCTGAACTACTGTTTGCCATGCATTTTTAATTTCTCCAAGATATTTGTGATTAGATGGATCTGATATGTATATAAACTACACTTTCTCTTCAAACAGGTAGTTGTATTTTTTTACTTGGTTATTACATACTTTTGTTTTGTTTTTTTAGAAAAAGTCCTCAAAATGGGGACAATGGGTTTATTTTATAGCATAACACAACAAGAACAACATGGCTTAACAAAGTATAAAACACTACTGAGCAGAATGAAGTATAAAGGTGCAGCAAAGCTAAAATATTATGTCCTCATATGTGGACGCAGAAACCTTAGGAGGTTATATGTTTACAGTTTTGCCTCTGTTCTGTTACAAGTGAGAAGAATAAGAGTTGTTGGAACAAAACTTTCTTGTAAAATAAGGAAAGAAGAAGAGAAAGGGGGAAGTGGAAATTTAACAGTAAAGCCGTTGTCAGTATTTTATTTACACAGACAGCCAAAAACTGGTAAAACTGAAAAGAAATCTTAATTTAATTAACTGACGTTTTGTACCCAAGCAAGAGCTTTTTATTAATTATTATTATTACTGTTATTGATTTTGATTTTTATAGGGATCTTTGGTAACACATTTTCTTTTTAGTATGGACAGCAGTTATTTTTTGAAATATTATGTTTTGGTCCTCTAGTTTTATTCGCAATATCAGATTACCAGGAAGACTGAAAGATCCATCCAGTCACCCATTTTCTTCCGCTTATCTGGAGCCGGGTCACAGGGGCAGCAGCCTAAGCAGAGGAGGCCAGACCTCCCTCTGCCAGCCACCTCCTCCAGCTCGTCTGGGGGGACCCCAAGGTGTTCCCAGGTCAAGAGATATGACCTCTCCAGCATATCCTGGGTCTGCCCCTGGCCTCCTCCTGTTAGGACATGCCCGGAACACCTCGTCCAAGAGTTCCGCACACCAGGCATCCAAGTCAGATGCCCGAACTACCACTCAAGTGGCTCCTTTTGATGTGGAGGAGTAGCGGCTCTATTTTGAGCTCGTCCCAAATGGCTGCACTCCCCAACCACCCTTCATAGGAAACTCATTTCTGCCACTTGTTTTCGCAATCTCATTCTTTTGGTCACTAGCCAAAGCTCGTGACCATAGGTGAGGGCAGGGAGGTAGATTGACCAGTAAATCGGCAGCTTCGCCTTCACGCTCAATTCCCTCTTTCCCACAACAGACTGATGCAGTGTCCACGTCACTGCTGATGCAGCCCTGATCTGCCTTTCAATCTCACACTCCCTTCTCCAATCACTCATGACAAGACCTCTTGTGACCCTAACCCTAACCCCTAACCCTTTTCAATTTCTTTATGGGTTGATGCACTTTTTAGCTACCTCATGTAGTTACTATGGATTTCCTGCATACATATTATTATAGTTAGGGTTCTGAGGGTTCTATTAATGTTTAGTAAGTTGAAATATTCCACAAGATAGTACTACAGCATGTATAACTGTAAAGATATGGTCTGGCAGAGTTGTTCTATTATAGGTCTTAAAGTTACAATCCTCCACAAGGGGCAGGAACACCTCCCTGAGCACTCCACCCTTTTTTGGCTTCAGACTCAGAAGTGTTAATTCTCGTACCACTCGCTTCACACTCAGCTGTGAACTGTTTCACAGCAAGCTGAAAAGCAGAGGCAAGCTTCTGAGGCCTCCGAGGTGGAAACCTTTCACCACTTGTCTATATCTGGAAATTCTGTCCATAAAATTATGAACAGAATCGGTGTTAAAGGGCAGCCCAGGTGGAGTCCAACACCCACTGGGGACGAGTCTGACTTATTGCCGGCATTACGGACCTCTCACTGCGGTTGTACAGGGACTAAATGGCCCACAACAATAGGTCAGACACCCCATACTCCCACAACACCCCCACAGGACACTCAGAGGGATGTGGCTGAATGCCTTCTTCAAGTCCACAAAACCCATGTAGACTAGATGGGCAAACTCCCACGCCCACTTGAAAGTCCTCGTGAGGATGAAGAGCTGGTCCAGCGTTCTCCAACCAGGAAAAAACCTGGTACAAAAAAAGTTTTAAAAAAATGTAGTAAAAAGTATAGTTGTGTTATTTTAACACAAGATCATGAGCACTGAAAAATAGAAGGGGGACTCAAAAAAAAATCTTTTTCTTTTTCAGTGTTATCATTTTTAACAAATATTTTTCCAGCTCCCTTGACATTTGCTCGGCAACAGCACTACAACTCCTCACCTTACTGAGCTGATCCAATCAAACTTCACTACCACAATTTAAGAGAAATGTTGGAAAATGAGAAAATAAGAAAAAGTGATGGCTACTTCATGAGAAAAATTGTTGGTGTAATGTGTGTTGCTTGAATTTGCTTAAGCTACATTACATAGGTTTTGTTGTTTCCTTTTACACCAAAGTGAGCTATATGAATTAGACCTCTTTTAAACAGAGTGCACCAAGGGCACCTGAATCTGCTGAGATCATGGAAAGCCTGTGTAGATGAACAGATGATTACCATCACAGGCTGGTGTCCTGTATGGCAGCTTGTGCCAGGGAATCCAAATCCCACAACTTCAGAGCTCTAGCTTACGCAATATCCATAAAGGAGGGTGGGTGCTGTCACTTTGTCCCTCCTCAGGCTCCTCGAAAGCTGGTATGTCCTCCTCCAAGCTGTCACCTTCCTGCTCTAATGTCTGGACCTCCTCCACCTCATCTCCTGAAGGCTCTGACTCCCCTTCCATCCACAATGTGGAATAAAATTCTTTCTGCCCTCTGCTTCCTGAAGTATGCATAGGTTGAAACTGGGATTAGTAAGTCCTGTTGTCCACTACAAAGGACAGTGAATAAAACTTTTGTTTTGAAAGGGTTCAAATTATTTTACATTCTGAAATCTTATCTCACATTGAAGAAACATGTTTATTTTTAGTGACACAAAAATGATATCTGTAAGAAACATATGACTAAACTTCCCTTGTTGCCATGACCAATGGCCAGATTTTGAAAAGAAGGTTAATGTGTTCTGTTAACCACACACCCACAAGTGTGGCATCAGTAAAAAGCCCAGGATGTCCTCAGGAATCAAATAAATTGCATAAAGCGTGCTTGGCATGCAGGTCTCAAACGCATGTCCCCCACAGAGGACAAAAATGAACTGCTGGGTTTCAGGAGTCTATATTCATCAGCGTAAGACACAGACACAAAACCAAAACATTCAGACTCCATTTTGACCTCTAGGTTCAGGGTAGGTCAGGAAGTTGTTGAGACAGCTGGGCCACATTCAGGTCCCTCCTCATTGTTTGAGAATCCAGAAAGAAACTAAAAGAAAACAAACACAACTAACACAAAACACACGAAACTCTACAAGTATACTATCTTGTTATGGACAGGAAGGTAGCAAGATAACAGGATAAGCATTGGATGCTTGCCAAGATCATTCTTGGTAAAAAAATCACTCTGTGAAAAAAGAAGCCAAAATTAAACAGTTGGAAGACAGTCCGCCAGCTCAAGTGGAACGGATTCATTGCTTGAATACAAAGTATGTATGAAGGAGCGCCTGAGCTCTGAACTCATTACTGCTCACGTGGATTTACCATGTTAGGCACAGATTTGACTGAGGTATGCATAATATCCTCCCTCAGAAACACCCTAACCCACAAATCCTGGCATTAACCATAAGCTGTACAGTACATGTGGGCCAGGTACTTTACATTAGTACTCAGGTGTGTTGTTGCACTGACATGCTGGCTTTTCCATTTAATATCAGGTACTTTTAAAGCTTTTTGTGAAATTGTATTGTTTTGGGGGGTTTTTCCAATAAGATTCAGTGCTCCCAATTTAGAGCTATTCTGTGTACACCTATGAACTCATTACTGTAGACTATGTCTAATTATTGAAGAACAACAAAAGAGCTTTGCCAAATCAAGTTGGCCAGGGTCTGTAACTCGATGATTTGGCAATGCCTGTTATTTGTGAGCCTTTTTTCATCCTATTATAGCATATCTGGACTATTTGTAGCTATTTCTGTAAATACCTCATATCATGTTTTGTGGGCTCAAGCCCATTTAGGCGCCCCTTTACATAGTAGATAAAATTCTGCAAGTTGCTCACTTAAAAAGTCTTCATTTTCTGGGTCAGCTCGCATTCCATGTTTTGTCCCAGGTTTTTAAGAACCTCTTTCATGCTGCTATGCGTTCAGTGCAGTGGATGCAATTGGTGAAGGACCACACAGCAGGTGAGAATTTGCTCAGTTTCAGGCCTGAGCTACTCTGTCATAGTCTACCAGAGGTCGCGTGTGCTGTTTCTATTCTTGTTGCAATGGGTTGGGGAAAGGGAATTGTAAGAACACACCTCTCTTCTTCTTTGTCAGTTTGTATATCCTTGTGCTAAATTAATGTAACAATAAAACAATATTATTATATTAGAATTCAATCTAAATTCTAATTCTAATTAATGTGTTCAGCTTGAATCTGTTATGTAGGACATGGAGATATCAATTTGCTATATAGAGGTACTCTCTATTTTAGAGGGTACCTGCCTAAAAACAAGGAAAATTTGTCTAGTCAGGGGTTAAAGTGAAATTCAGCAAGTGGGGTAACCCTAAGATTGGCTGTAGCTGCTCAGCATGGGAAAACGAATCACAACTTTCTATGGTGAGCTCCAGTAGATTTTCTTTGTGTGCAGGCTGTGATCAGCTGAGCTGTGCTGCTGCTGCCAAGCTTTGTGGATTTACACAAATGAATTCAACGAGATGTAACCCAGTATTTCAGAGCTATGTTGACAATATACGGCTTACACTGTCTTTATACTGACAGTATACAGTTGGTGTAAAGGTCACAAATGGTGAAGCAGAGAAAGTTTGATTACATCCTTGGTCATCTTAAATAACTAAAGCTTCAGAATACAAAGACATGTTGAGTTTATAGTCCTCGTGATTTAAATATTCCAGCCTTTTGTTGCTCTTTATTATACAGCGCAGGTAAAACCACTAACAAAAGCATACACTGGTGCCTCCTCAATCATAGCTTATCCACCAAGCGTCCTCTGCTCTCCAGGTGCATTTTAGGAAACAAGACATACTGTAAGATGCCAAACTGAAATTAATTTTGGGTTTCAAGATACAGAAGCGATAGGAGGCACAAAATTGAGAAATGAGAGAAGCCCAGCCTGACATTAGGCAATTGGATAAACAAATTGGCAGAAATTATTGGTCATTTGGTTTCTCCTTGATGCAGTTTTTCTGGTTGTTGTCAAAGTAGCCCATGACTACCTAGCATGTTTAAATTCATACCATAGATGCATCCACATCTGAGACAACTTAGTTTTTACCATAACAGTGGCAATCACAGAAAGTGGCAGTACTCTCAGGGATTTATATTTATTAGGATTTTCAAGTGACTAAGGCTCATACAGTATGCACTCCATCTACTGAGATCTTCTGAGACCTGGTAATTATGTGAGCTGTTGACGTCCTGGGGATTTGTGCCACCTACTGCCAGGATGCTGAGGGGTGGCACTGGCAGCTGACAGTTTGTCTTTTTTCAGTCATTGAAAGCATCTTTTCATGCTTTAGTTTAAAAGTGAACCTGATCCAATCCAAAATTCTGCATTTTCAGGCTATTTTAATTTAACATGAGGAACTCCATTTGCATTCCATTTACATTCATACATTTACAATCGTAAAGCTTTTTAACCCTTGGAAAATTATGGACAATAGGACCTATGTGTTATCTCAACATTCAGTGTTTGTGCAATGTTCAAATCAGCTAAAAGGTCTGCTGGATGCAGGGTTTGTTGTGTCTGGCACCACCTGTTTCCTTTCATTGTGATAAACAAGGGATAATTAGCATGAAGGTACCGAGAAAAGTTCTGGTTTGGGGGTATTCTGATTTCACTGAGTGACAGTCCTGTGGTTCAGAGTGAGGGCTCAGAGGTGAACTACCTGCACTCTTTTGAAGGTGTCTTACCATGATTATGAATGCTCATGGTGGACAGAGGACACCAGGGAATAAGACGTCTTGGTCTTCTGCTTTTCTGATTGGCCAACCTCTACTGCTGGCCCTTTCACTCCTCCTGCTTCAGCTATAAGTGTCAGTTTTGCAACACATTTGTGCGAGAAGTGTAGCAAAAGTGAGAGCGCGTAAATTTGTAAATTTGTGACTCGAGAGCAGGCAATTGGGCAGCTGCGTTCACTGATTTGAGCAGTTGTAATTGCAGAGTTTGGTTCTAAGTAGTAAACAAAATAATATCGGGGTGGCAGTGGTGCAGTGGGAAGGTACTCACCTTGCAACCGGAGGGTTGCTGGTTCGAGTCCCTGTCTGAGCTCATTTTGTCCCTGGGCAAGACATTTAACCCACATTACCTACGTGTGAATGTGGTTGGTGGTGGTCAGAGGGGCCATAGGTGTGGATTGGCTGCCACGCTTCTGTCAGACTGCCCCAGGGCAGCTGTGGCTACATTAGTAGCTCACCACCACCAAGTGTGATTGAGGTGCGAATGAATAGTGCACGAAATTGTAAAGCGCTTTGAGTACCATGAAACGCGCTATATAAGTGTAAGGCATTATTATTAAACATGAGTCAGATTTGAATCAAAGGTTTGCAGCTGTCAGTATATTTGTGCAAATGTCAATCTACACATTTGAGAATTTTCCTGAAACTGTAAAGAACAGAGTGGAAAAAGTTTACAAGTGAAAACACAAGTTCTAACTTTTTCTACACATTCTCACATTTTATTTTACAATTTCTCACATTTTGCAACATATTTATATCCATAGATTCTTGATGTCATCATAAATGTACACAGGGTTTCCTCTTTTAAAAACAGCTCCAGAGTCCCATGTTCTTCAGCCACATTTTAATTTTCTCTGCCTTTTTACTCAAACCCAAGACTAATGCTTAATAACGTGCCTCACCGAACACCTACAAGTACAAGCAACGACACAGTGGTTGAGCTGTAGTACAGAAAGCTGCGCACAAAGCTGCAACTATATGGTAATTTAAATATGACAGGATGATAATTAGTTTTGCAGGAATTTACTGACGTGGATTTTTTTAAAAATAGCTGTAGCAGTAGTTTCTCCAGACTGAATATGAGCTCTTTGATTTTTATACAGTAGGGGCCCAATATCTCAGATTTGACTCCACACTCATTTAATGGCTATTACTTTTTAATTTGCACTTAATTTTGTTAGACAAGTACTACAAAAAATTTGTTAATTGTCTTATTAGCTTAAGAAATTAATAACTTTTTATTCAGGGAAATTTTCAGGCAATGTTTTTTTTTCTTCTTTTTTGTAAATAGGTTATGCTAACATCAGGTCATTTTGATGTTTCTCTTTATGCTTCCTGTGTGGTACACCAGTCCCTGAAGGCCTCTATGCTTCCAGATGTACAAAGCTCAGTTTTGCTCACTGTTAAAAGTGTGCAACATTTCCATAATAAACCTGCCTATCAGTGCACTTTAGAACAGTGTGTACAGGCTTGAAAATGCCGTTGTCATTGTCAGCTGGAAAAGTCACTGAAAATTTTTCAGTTTGTTCTGTTTTATTAGACTGCTGTCAGATATATATAGATATATATATATATAAAATGTGCAAAGAAGAAAAGAACATCAAGTTCTCTCAAAGAGTTTCCAAAAGCTGTGCTTCCTGTTACACAGAATACGGTGTAACAGGAAACTCATGAAGATTTTGGTTTCTAGAATCTGATGGTATGTTTTTGGTGTTACTGTATACATTGATCCATGACCCTAGTGCTTTATTTGTCTTTTTATTGAATCAAAGTGAAGTAAGCCTCCACTCTTGGACTGGGGATTTACATACAGACTATGTACTATGTACAGGAAACAAAATAGTAGAAGCCTTCTTTGTTTAATTCTTTCTAAATAAAGCTCAATGCTGTTACCATTGTTATATTGTGTAAAAAAGATGTAGTCAGGGGCAAAAGCTATGTATATGTCATCATCATATTCACCACACTGTGGGACTATGGGAGGATATACCAGCCGGCAGGACACTGTAAAACAATAACTAGCCACACAATCTAAAGTCTTAACCCCTGTCTGCCCTCAAGCTACACTCTGTGTAACAGAGGAGAAAGAAGTGAGCTAAGGCAAAATGAGAAAGGTGAATTATCGGTGTTGAGCAACGTAGAGTCTTGCTGTGGAATCAAGTGAGCTGTCATGAACAGTTGGCTTCCTCTGTCACCACACCCCAACAAAAAACAGCAGTTCCTAAAAAGAAAACTTCTGGTTTTAAAAAAACCTCCACGTCAGAGGTCCGATGTGTGTGTGTGTGTGTGTGTGTGTGTGTGTGTGTGTGTGTGTGTGGTGTGTGGTGTGTGTGTGAGTAAGGGGCACAGAGAGAGAGAGAGAGAGAGAGAGCCCTCCCACCTTTAGTCATCTCAGTGTATCACTTACTGCTTCAGTAGTTAGTCAGGCAGACAGAGGCGATAGGTCATTCTACGTGATGTGTGCTGTTGGAGAGTGTCTCAGTTACTGTTATTTGTTTGCTGGAATCAGCATAAATTTTAGCTACTTTGGGTAGACACATATAGTTATTGTTTTATTCACTTCACATTTTTTAATTACAGAAACAACTGAAGGAGTCATTGAAAACATCAAGAAGAAAAGAAGAGGTTGGGACCACCTAAAAGTTTTTTGTCTGCGTTGGTTTAACTTTCTTTAAACACATAAGGACTCTTTTTGCTTCCTCACCATGACAGGAAAATGGAACCTTCTTATACTGGGTGAGTCACATATGTCACATATGTCACATATGTAGCAATGGAAAGGAAAATATTCTGTTTGAACAAGGTTTTTTTAAAAGGAGGGGGATGACTCCAGGATGACATTTTAGACAGAAAATAACTGACATTTTCAGCTATCTAGTGGACTGATGTCTAGTGATACTTTGCTGTGCTGTACTGATTAGCCACTTTTTAATGAAATAAAGCACCAGCACAGTGTCACTGACAAATTTAAGTTTAAGTTCTTTCAGTTTTTCTCATTTGTTTTGACTCCTTTCTTGCCTCCAGATTTTCTAATTTATAATCATGTATCTGTTTCATGGGACATCATTACCATGTCACATGCCTGCAAAAGGGGGCCAGCAAGCAAATAACATTTGTGCTACAAACACCCAGTTATTACTTTCTTATTGACACTGACTGCTTATTGTGTTATACATGAAGTCTTAAGCCATTGTTGTCACCTGGTAGATATTGCAAACATTTTAACAGTCATTTCTGAAACATTTCACATAATGTTTCTTCTCCCTATCCTACACCATACTGTCCACTATCAAGAAATCTATATTTAGTTATGTTGAAATCCTTTTGTAGCATTTAGCATTGCTTGAACCTCTCCGAGGATATTTTAATGAGTCTAATTAAATGGCAACCAACAGTTTAAATTGGCAACAGTTGTCTCGCAAGGGAAAAATAAACTGTAAAAACACCAACCAAGATATTTCACACACCCCCACCCCCAAAATTGACAAGATGTGATATATTCCTCATCAGATTGAGCTTTGTAATTAGCAATAAATGGGTTATTTGTTTTAAAGATTACACAAAACTTCTGTGTGTTTTTAAACAGCCACCTTTATACTACACCCATGGAGTCATTTAGGAAAACTGACTGTGTGCTCTCGCAGATGTAATAATATTTTGTTTTTGTGCTATGCATGTAATATTTCCTCGCCCATAGGAAGCCCAGTTCTCCAGACACCAATGTGCTTTTCATTTTGAATTACATTTCAGATGCAGGAACAATCTGAGGAAATGAGGACAGAGAATGAGGGCATTTACTTTTGCTGCAGAGGCCTTTTAAACTCACAACAGTTTTGGTTCAACTTATATGATAAAATAAAAATATTAATAAGAAAAAAAAATACCAGAATATATCAGAATAGGTTCACATTAAATATGTACTGATCTACACTATAGGGTGACAATACTCTGCTTGTTTTTCAGTTCTTTTCCTCTGCCTAATCATGGGACATTCAGCACATTCCTGCCCTGCTGGATTTTCCGCGAAGAATACAATTTGCACAGGTATGAAAAAGAAACTTATCTACCTCTTATTCAGTAATGGAAAATTATGAATGTTGGTCAATGTGAACATCTTCTTTTCTATTTAAATCTAAATATAATATAAATTAAATATAAAACATATAAACTGAAATGCAAATAGACTTTTTTTCACTGCTATCAAAAGCTTGGGTTTCTGATTTTCAGGCCATTTTTTTTAAGTCCCTATTAAATTCATATTGAAGCACGTATTTGGACAAATACATCATTTCACATCCTTGTTTCATGATTTAAGACATAAATGAATGTGAACGTGAGGCATGTGGAAAAAATACAATCTGCAAGAACACGCATGGGAGCTACTACTGCCAATGTAACGATGGTTTTAAGTCACCAACAGGGAAGAAGAATTTTACATCTGGTGCATGCACAGGTAAGTCATCTTCAATTAATGAGGGCAACAACTCTTTGGTTGGTTTGTGATACAGTCATTATTTATGTAAATTTGAAAGTTCTGTTCTTTTTTTTCGCTTTTTGATTAAAGATATCCAAGAATGTTTCGAGACCAAAGACATCTGTGGGCATAATGCCAAATGTAAAAATGCAGCCCCCTTCTACTCGTGCACCTGTGATGATGGATTCATTTCTACCACTGGGAAAAAAAACTTTAGTCATGATGAAAATGCTTCATGTGAAGGTAAAATGTTAGAGTGATCTTTTCTGTGTTTAACGCAATGACTGGGTTTGGTTTTTTGTTTTTTTAAGTCCCTATCAAATTCATATTGAAGCGCGCATTTGGACAAATACATCATTTCACATTCTCCTTTCATGATTTAAGACATAAATGAATGTGAATATGAGCCATGTGGAGAAAATACAATCTGCAAGAACACGAATGGGAGCTACTACTGCCAATGTAAGGATGGTTTTAGGTCACCAACAGGGAAGGAGA
>VUQK01022524.1:0-10680 GCA_015106715.1 Bujurquina vittata | reverse complement strand
AGATGATCAGTTAGCTGTTTTACAACTACTCTTTCAAGAATTTTGGAGAGAAAAGGAAGGTTGCAGATTGGCCTATAATTAGCTAAGACAGCTGGGTCAAGTGATGGCTTTTTAAGTAATGGTTTAATTGCAGCCATCTTGAAAGCCTGTGGTACGTAGCCAAGTAATAAGGAAAGATTGATAATTTTTAAGATTGAAGCCTCAATCAATGGAAAAACTTCTTTGAACAGTCTGGTAGGAATGGGATCTAATAAACATGTTGATGGTTTGGAGGAAGTAACTATTGAAGTTAACTCAGAAAGATCAACTGGAGCAAAAGAGTCTAAACAAATACCAGCAGTGCTCAAAGCAGCTGAACATGAAGATAAGTCTCTGAGATGGTTTTCAGTCATTTTTTTCTCTAATGGTTAAAATTTTATTTGCAAAGAAATCCATGAAGTCATTACTGGTTAGAGTGAAAGGAATACTCGGCTCTACAGAGCTCCGACTCAGAGAACAGAATGCAGAAGAGAATGCATGGATTGATGGATCGATGGATGGATATTAGAGGCATTGGGTTTTTGTCATTTTGTCATTGCAGAAACAACTTATCTCTTGTTTGCATCCAGCTAGAAATCATGTTTAGGAGTAAACTAGTCAGTGCACTCTGAAAGGCAACACAATATTTTCTGACAGCCAGAGGAGATGATCATTTGAACAGTGTAGAGCACACAGTGTGCTGGCCTTACATAACCTAATTACATGAGGCATGTCTAAACTGAAGCTATGCATTGGCATCGTCAAATCAATCTCCGATTTTCTCAGAGTACAACAACTAGGTTAATAAGTGCATGGCTTGTAAACCTTGTCAGCATAGCAGTACTTCCAAATCTGGAAAGCTATTCTAACGTCCAAAGTTTTTTAATCTTTCCATAAGCACAAACTAGATCATGTCTTATGTTTGTTTCATATGTGTAGATGTAGCCCAGGAAGCAAACAGATGCAGTGTGCTCTAATGTCCTAACGTTCCACAAACTGTCCAAAGCCGAGCACATGCCTTCAAATGTTATTTGAAAAGAGTTGGATGATACTGCTGTTCTTTATTTATCATTTCAATAATGCAAATCGGTTTTACTGCGCACATAACAATACTCTCCTCAGTCAGACCCAAAGCTTTTATCTACATAAACCAGAGCTGACATCTTTGTCGTGCAAGCCAACTGACTTTTCTTTTGCTTACGTTCACATTCTTGCACAACTTGAAGCTGGCAGTTGTGAAAGAGAAACAGTAATTAAACAGTTAAGTTTTATTGCCCAGTCATACTCATTTATGAGGTCTGTCTTATCAAAATGGCATGAATGCAGGTCAGGTATCAGGATGTGTGCTCTCATGTTTTTGTGGCACTGTGTTTTTATGACTGATATGCCATTGTTTTGCTCTGGCTCCAAAGATGCCCCGAGGAAGCGCACAGTGAATTTCGAGGGTTAGCTCCTGATGTGCTCTTCAGCTCACAACAACCTTCAGGTTCTCAGCCGTATCTTTGATGGGTCTTGTTTTTCTAAATGGAACAACGTGGATACGGTGATGAGTCATACTTAGCCTTTAAATTTCAACCTTTTGAAATCATTTGAAAATCATTTGACAAACTGACTGTCAGAGGTCAATTGGTTGTTGTTCAAAAGTGGACTGTGTTGCCATTCAAAAGACTTTTTATTCATTACTTTCACCTCATGACTTCGTTCCACTTCATATTCTTTCCGGCTGCTTTGAGTGGTCAGCAGGACTGGAAAAGCAGCACATAAATGTCATTCTGTTCCATTTAGCTTTCAAACTCGCTCACCACTGTGAACAACATGTGTCTGCCATTCAGAGGAGGGTGTTTCACAGACAGAACCAAACAAGTGAGCCTTTTTATTATGATTTAGTAACTAAATACAGATAGTTATCTAAAGTGAACTGATACGCCGGCAATCAGCCACATTTACAGCAGTAACAAAGTTACGTAATGTTTGGAAATATAACTACCTTGCAAAGCTATTGCACAATATGCACCTAAGAACAGACCTGCACAACTGCGTCTGGAAAGCTCTACTAAAGGTTTCAGATTACTGAGACTTAAATATGCTTTGATGAAGCATAAATTATAGTGAAATGTATCTGCATGTGTAAAATTGCTTTCGCGTGAAGATTTATAATCAAATAGTCACAGAAGCGTTTGGACTTGCCGTGCAGGAGTCATGTGCATTACTGATACACACCACTTGAGGGCAGTATATTTCAGGTTGACTGAATTTAGTTTCTGTCAGTTTACTGTAGGGAAGACATGTTAGACAACAATCTGAGTGCTTAAATCTTTGGAAGAGTAGTCACATGGAATAGTACTCCCCAACACAAATAATATGACCAGCATGTAAAAGTGAGCTATATGGATGTGCAGTATATGAAATTATACTTTCTAAGCTTTGCTGTAATATTAGGACTCAATGTTGAACCAAAGTGCTCATTAGGAGTTTGATTACTTCTGCAGAAGTTCTCGGGGCCAAAACTGATTTTGATGCAAGAAGGTAACTTTCTGGAGTTATCCGTCAGTAACTTCGGCTTTTCGGTTTCTTCTCTTAATTTGTGTCCTTCTTTATCACTGTTTCCTTCCTCCTTCACACAGACATTTAATTACACAGATTTACAGGTACCATATTAACATATTTGTGTGTGTATCAGATCGTGCTTTCCTCCAAGTCCAGAAAATTGTCTGCCTTCTGTTTGTATATAGCCTGGCCTGTGATAACCTATCAGAGTCCTCCAAGAGAAGCTGGTCATTTCTAAGTGCACTTTTTTGTGTGGTGGTTCTGTTTAAATACTGGTGTGTGTGTGTGTGTGTGTGTGTGTGTGCGTGCGCGCGTGCACGTGTGTGTGTGTGCGCGCGTGGGGGTAAGATGAAGTTAACTCATCACGTCTCCTCTTCCTTATCAGTCAATTATGTTTATGAGTTGTCTGTATGGACATAATGACTGTGTAGAACGCATGCACACATACACACACACACACACACACACACACACACACACCTTCTGTCCCAGGTGGCACGACAGTCATGACGGGAAATTTATGAGCTTTGTATAATAGTTTAAAGGAGGAATGCAGTTTTTAAGTAGAGAACACACCGACTGGTTTTGCATTAATTGGGTCACATTTTCAATAAAGCACACTGGACACCTAAAAATGAAACCTAAGAGTGCGGCGAGAGAGATTATGACAGGACATGAATCACTTGGACACTTGAAAGCTTTGATTAAAACAACACATGACTTGGAGATATATATCAAAGTTTAAGACAAACAAATTTGCTGTTGAAGTTATCAGTGTTTATACTGTTGTCAGGCATGCATGGGCTATTTATCGATGTACTGTCTCTTACTGAAGACATAAAACTTTTTTTTAAATTAAAATCAAACGTGTAAGCGAGTGCTGATGCACAGGAATGTAGTGAAGAAGAATGAGGTCAAACAATAGCGTGTGGGGGTGGGCACAACAACAAGATTCTAAATGTGAGGTTTCCTGGATATGTGATACTGCCTCTGTGGTGCCACTGCTGCAATAGCATCTTAATAGAAAATCTCTGAGTAAATGAGCGTCCCATCTGGGCCTTTGAAGTTCCTCTGCAGCGAGACCCAACACTTCCTCTTTGCATTACAGTGCCAGTTTGTGGTCACTTTCTCAAGGGAATTAACAATACGTGCCTTGATTCATGCGTGTTTATATCTGTTTGTGTGTTTTTTCCCTAGTCCTGCAAGGCAGACTACAGACTCGACAGATGCCATGATGCTCCAAGCTGGAAAGTTATTGCACATACCTTCATGTCTGCAAGACTCTCTCTCTCTCTCTCTCTCTCTCTCACTCTCTCTCTCACACACACACACACACAAACACACACACACACACACACACACACACACACAAAGTATATAAACATATTGTGCATTCAAACACAAGTTAGTGTAATCATACAGTAATACACAGCACTTTGATGCCAATTTGCCCGTGTGTAATGTAGCTTAGTGGAATACTTGATAAGAGAGTAAATTGAGCATCATGCTGATAGGATTTCTTTGGCGTTCTTTTTAAATAAAGTTTGTTATGTCTATCTGCACATGTGTCATTATTGTGTGTGCAGTGTCTCAGTAGTATCTAGTTATGGAGGAAATAGAGTGGTGGTCGCAAAAACATCCATAAAATGTCTCCATACACCATTATTATAGTTATCTTAGTATGCTCCACTAATAAGTTCATTTTTTCTGTGGGACTTAGCTGCAACCTATTAGCTCCTTCTAAGACTCACTTTTGTAAATGTATGAAAAAGCTGAGCACTGTAGTTTTAGCAAATGGGAGCAAATGGTTCAGTTGATAGGGACTGTATTTGTGTTGCTCTAGTGAGTGAACCAATGCAGACGTGCAGGCAGCATGGTGGTGCAGTGGTTTAGCACTGTCACCTCCCAGCAAGAAGATCTTGAGTTCATATCCGGGGGCTTTCTGTGTGGCGTTTGCATGTTCTTCCTGTGTCTGTGTGGCTTCTCTCTGGATACTCGGGATTCTTCCTGTATTCACCAACAGATGGCGATAGTTGTGGTTGCAGAAGACTTCTGCTCCTATAGAAGTCTATGGGAAAATGGCTTTCTGTCTTAACCTCTGTGCATGTTTTCCTAATGATAATGAGTTTATGGGCTCAGCCTCAGTTTGGAGTCATATTGTATAAAACAAATCATCTATTTTGTAAATCTTGGTCATGCTATGTTTCAGAATGGAGGATTATCTTTGAACCCACACGATAATAACGAGTTGGCACGAGCCATTAGCTAAAAAGCATGGAGTCATCCCCACCCTTCCTCATCACATTTATTTTCTTGCAAACAATGATGGCAATGGCAGAAACGCTCATCTCGAACCTTCAGAACTGGCTTTCAGAAACCAGTCGGTGACATCATGACATTTACAGCCATCGTGGTTTGTGTGCACTGCTGCTATCCTTGTGAATGGTGGTGCGCCAAAAATGAAATAACTGTTGGCCCATGCCGCACTTTGGTGTTGTTTAGGCTTGTCATGCATTGCCTGTTTGTTTTTTTCAAGCTGGTGCACACGGCATGGCTGTCACAGCCAGGCTGAAGACCCAAGTGTGCGCGAGGTGGGTCTTTATCGTGGAGCTCGGAACATCTCAGGTTTTACGAAGGGAAATCCTGCAGCAGGGTCACATATTTTACACCAAATATGTGATTGGTGTTTTGTTCTTATTCACAAGCTTCCAAAAGCTTATTTGGTGCTGCTTTACTTTATAGATATCAGAAATCATAGTCATGTATTTTCCTTTCACAGAATTAAAAAAGCTTCACTTGCAATATGTCACCACATGAACCTTTGTGTCTACAGGCCAACAGAACTTGGTGTCCTTTGTTTGCTTTGCTTTCCACACTCTGCAGGTGCACCGTAAACATGATCAAAAAGTCCATAATCACTCTTGGCGTGCAGCCCAAACACATATCTACCTTTATTATTATTTTTTTTGCCTGATAGCATTCAAACTTCATCTAGCACCTGTTAGAAATTAAATACAGGGCCTTTGAATGTTGAATCATAATAGTGCCGCACACAGCTTCTTATAAAAGGGTTTGGCAAGCCATCCCACTTTTGTAAAGTTAACACTAAGCGTAAAGGGACTAATGGAGCACTTGGAAGCTTTCATATCGTTAATGGTTCATCAGGTGGCAAGGTGGTAATACCTCCACTCTGCTTTTCCTCTGCCAGTTTAAACTCCAGTCTTTTGAACATGATGCAGCAGGTCCGGTGTCAGTCACGGGGCTGCAGCTGCTGCTCACATGGTTGACTGACAGTTAGTGATTAAGGTTCTGTTTCTTAGCACTGTGACGTCTGAGCAGTGAAACACAGGATCAGTGTTGACTGTGAGTTTGTGTGTAGAGGGGATATGTGTTTTGTTTATTTTTATTAATACTCAAGGCTGACAGCTTCTGAAACCTGAAAGATGAACACATATCCATGTGACCAGATGCAAATAGTAGCTAAATGTGACTCCAAGTGGGTAAAAGTAAACGATACAGATCATTTTGGAAGAAGCAGTCTGTATTGTGTAAAAGTAGACAATTATTTCACTCATCTGGTACTACTAGACTTTCCATTATAGCCTGACAAGTGATATCAAGAGGGTGTCATACTAACGGACGTCAAGCTTCAAAATCCAGCTGGTGATTTTTTGTACAGTCCGCATTTAACCGAGAAATAAACTTGTCTCACAGAATGGTAGCAGTGTTTAATGTATGTCTTTATCATTCCTCTACTTTAGTTTTTGAAATTGCGAAGAAAATAAAAAGGCTGTTGTTGGGTGCTGCGATATTTAGCTCAGCGGCTTGTTTACCTAAATGTCTCCAACAACTAACCACACAGTCACAGAGTTCCTTTGCCTGCTTATTCTGTCCTCTATCTCTGACTTTATATTTGCCATTTCCGCACCAGTGGGAAGTTGGGAAGACAAAGCAGGCCAGTTTCCGGCTTCATGCTAATGGTACTGCAGTCTCCAGAGGGGTAGCATTTCCTCCACTGAGGGAAGAACATGCACAAAGTCAAACAGTCACAGTAATTCCAAAGGGGGATCCAGTCTCCTTCCCCCCACTTTGACTTGTCTCCATCAGTTAGCCCCATATTATTAAGAGGTACCAATGGGGCTAGTTAGTGGTCTGGTGGCCTAGCCGTTTATGGTACAGTCTGTGTTCATACAGCGTATCAAAAGAAAAGCTGTAACTTGACGTCTTGGTGTCACTTGATTATAATTTGGAGGCCTTTTAGTGAGTGGGCAAGAGGGATTCTGCTTACATAATGTATGAATGGAAAGCATTAGCATCTGTCTTGGGCTTTGTGTTGATTTAAACCATAATATCCATTTCTTCAGCGACTAAACCAGAGCTGTGTTTATATTCAATGCAACAACCCTCCTTCTCATGAGCTACTGCATGTGTGTGTGTGTATGTATGTATGTATATATATATACACATATATAATATATTTTTGGACTGATTCTCCTTGTGAGGCTGTGGGCAGAATGTCTGTGGACCTTTTGGACTGGGGGGTTCACAGGCCACACAGAAAGCAGGGATTCCAGGGGGGTTTCCCTCCACATCCTACCTCCACGGTTGAGGTAAATAGTGGAGACAAAATTGTGTGGGAAATATTTATATCAGTCAGAGAACAAGTGCAAGTCTGGAAAATACAAGAAAGCACATGGCTTGAAGATTATATCATTAACCTGATCAGATGAAGAGTAAATGATTAAGTTCCTGTTCTGTCTGCCGTTTGGTATATTATTGCTGCAGTCTGTGCATTAGTTACAGAAGCTGTGGTTTTCTAAGCTATAGGAAAGTAAACACCTGCAAACTCACAAGTGGTGTGTATTTACTCTATGATTTTCCCTGGAAATGAAGTTCTGTCATAATCAATGTTTGTATTTGTAATTATGAAGTCCTAATTAAATTAACTTTTATTTATATAGCACCAAATCACAACAGATGATTTGATCAAGGCGCTTTATATAGTAAGATAAAGATCCTGGAATAATAAGAGAGAAAACCCTAAAAATGAGATGACCCCCTATAAGAAGGCATTTGGCAACAGTGGGAAGGAAAAACTTGCTTTTAACAGGAAGAAACCTCCAGCAGAACCAGGCTCAGGGAGGGGCAGTCATCTGGGGGCAATGGGACAGAGACCGGACAAAAGACAAACTGTGGAAGAGAGCCAGAGATTAATAATAAATGATGATTCAATGCAGAGTGGTGAGTGAGTGAAGAAGAAACACTCCCTAAGAAAACCCCAGCAGCCTAGGCCTATTGCAGCGTAACTACGAGAGCGTTCAGGGTCACCTGATCGTCTAATCTTAAAAGTAGAGTTTGTTTCCTGACACCAAACTGGGAGCTGGTTCTACGGGAGAATGGATTGATGGCTGAAGGTGCTCCTCCTATTCTACGTTAAGAAACTGTTAGAACCAAAATGAAAATGAAAATAGTGTAAAAAAATGTACAAAATAATGCTGAACAAGGATGGACTGCACCTGTGGAGACAAAGAAATGGGTCTAAAAATAAACTGTCAGAAAGTTCTTGTTTACACTGCATCAATAAGAAGATTGCTCAGTATGTTTTTAGATGCTGTAACACACACACACACACACACACACGCAAGCACGCACGCACACACGCACGCACACACACACACACACAAACATCTAAGTTGATCATCGTTCACATTTTGTGAATACTTCAATGGTTCTTGTGAACATCATACCCTCCTGACCTGGGATATGGTGAAGGTACCGTGTGTACTTCTTGAGTTGCTAACTATTAAACAAAAGATACAATGATAAAAGTTTACAGACTGATATTAAAACGTGAGTGTAGATCTCAGCATTTGCAACATCTAGGCGTTTTCCATTGTTTCTTAAGCCCAAAATGGCAAAATCACACCCAAAGATTCACAGCACTGTTAGTGAGTTATCTGCTGAGCAACAAAATACAAACAGTTGCACCCACTGGCGACTTCGGGAATTATGAAACTAAGTCAGAGCTATTGTGTTTATGGCTTCTGTAGCACATCTTTTCATGATGTTTCACAGAACTCATATAAAAACTGTCCATCCAATTAAAGAAAAGGTGAAACTGATCTTATTGAAGACGTTTTGATACCTGTATACAGATTTATGCATAATGAAATAACACAACTAGTAAAAAAGGAGTTTGTTAAGGGCTCACGTGGAAAGTGTTGAAATCAGTCCACCAGGCTAGCAGTTGGCACATCCCAAGATACCACACACATTTCGCCCTAATATGACCCACTTTGTTCACCTGCAGTTCAGTTATGGCACTCACAATTGTGTGTACCAGATATGGCCCAAAAATCATGACACAAGTGACATCTGGCCCATAGAAGGTAGAAATGCGGTTGAGTACAGGGTACTAAAATGACCTTGAGTCATTAGTGCCAGTTAAGGTTCGATATGATCCTTAAGAAACTGTGGATGTGGGCCACATTTGGACCAAGCACTTGCCTTAGTTAGTTTGTTGCAACTACTCATGGCTGAGCTTGGGAGGACCTTCTCCAAGGATGTGTTCCAGAGCCCAAAAGGAGAAGAATCATTTGGTGGTATTGTAAGTGGCCAATGATCAGAGCTGTAAAGCAAATGGAACAAGAGAGCTGGACAAAAACAGAACCGCCAACAGGACTATAATGAGTGTGGATATGTGTGAAATCCTACAGTCAAGGCTCGGTTTTGTCTTAGGATTCAAGTCCCTGAAACAGAGCTTCAGTATGACTCGGACGAGAACCCCAGAACCACAGCTGGCAGCACATTTTTAGAGATTTGTCCCTACTGACTCCACAATGGACAAAACATACAGCAGGCGAGAGGTTGCTCCCAGCTCATGACCTGCACTGGGTTTATTAATTTTACCATTTTATTTGAATGAAATATAGTCAGCATATTCAGGCTGTTATTCTGTTATTTAAGAACAATTCATTAAAGTGGACATGAAACACTAAATTTAAGGTTAATTTTCACTATGCTTCATTTGCTTCATTCTTCATTTCTGGCTAGCTGCTCTGAAGCAGAAAATACATGTGTTAGCTGTAATGTTCGGGTTTGTAGAGCAAAGAGAGCCTGTTGGTGGTTCACTGTGATCGAGTTTTCCTCGTCAGGACGGGTGGACAGTGCAGCAGGTCAATCAGCGGGCAGAGAAGCTGTCCATAAGGTCTGATTAGCTCTATTTTAGGCAATAAAATAGTCTAGTTTCCCCGAGCACGTGAGGACTGTGTGAAGAAGAGCACATACACACCGTATGTGCTTGTCCACTTTAAAGTGGGATGGATATACGGTGAAAAAGTATTTGCCCCCTCCCGATTTCTTGTGTTTTTGCATATTTGTCACACTTCAAAATTGTAATATCAGACAAAATAAATACAAAATGCAGTTTTAATTGATAACTTCATTTATTAAGGGGAAAGAAATCTGTCCAAACCTAAACCTTGGTTCAATCACTAGCCACACCCAGGCCTGGTTACTGCCAGACAGCAGTCAGCAGTCATCTGATGAAAACCTTCACACGCTCAGTTATTTGCAAACACTATTGATGTTTTTAGTTAAACATGCTATTTGAAACCCCATGAAAAAAGTCTCCCAATGGAAGCAATGTATCTGTATCTAAAACTTTTCTGATTTTATCACATGATGTTTTGCCCCACAAGCAGGGAAAGAAGGCTGCTACCTTCGTCTTGGCTAGTTTCGTGACGGCTGACTCCCAAGTGTTGTGATTGTTGGCACGCTGTCAGAAAATCTGCTTCCACTGCGTTTCACTTAAAAACTTATGACAACAGGTTTTAACGTTGTTTGACGGATAAGCGATCAGTTCAAACGTGTATCAAGCGCGACTAATCTTCACTAACAGTTTAAAAATGGTAAATGGTAAATGGACTAGCTCTTATATAGCGCTTTTCTACTCTGAGTGAGCACTCAAAGCGCTTATACAGCATGTTTACATTCACCCCATTCACACACATTCATACAAGCACTTCCATGTGTTACTAAGCTAAGTGCTTTTTTAATTAGCTAACATTCACACACACATTCATACTCCAACGCTAGCGTCGGAGAGCAACTTGG
>VUQK01022510.1:9766-24351 GCA_015106715.1 Bujurquina vittata | reverse complement strand
AAGAAAACCCATAAACCAACAAAAAAAAAAACAAAAAAAAAAAAAAAAAGGATAAAAAAAAAAAAAAAAAAAAAAGAAAAAGAAAAAAGTAGAGTACACTGATGAAATTAAAGAAAGAAATGTCACAGTCCACGCAAACCGTCCAGCTCTGCCATCCTCACGGCCCCATCACTGAAGCTGGCAGGGCAGGGCTGAGAGAGCCCAATTCCAGGATTCGGGAAAGAAGGGGAAAGAGGGGGAAAGAGGGCGGATCATGGTGTACACAGTAATTATTCAGAGCTCCAGCTTGAGCTGCTGCTGCCGTCTGTTGGTATTATGAGCTACACAACTGTATACACAATGCTGGAAACGGAATGGCTAACAACGCTGAGAAAAAATCTTTAAGCGTCACTTTGTTGCGTTGTTAAAATGTAACTGTCTTTTAGTTCATGTGCAGCTGTTAGAGCGCAGATTAAATATGGAGCTTTGGCTGGCTCCACCTAGTGGTCATAGCGGGCAGCGACATGACGTGGCCAGAGGATAACTAAGCTGCCAAACTCTAGGAAACAAAAAGTCTCACCACAAAACAATGTATGTGTAGTGTATGACATACAACTGAAGACGAGTTAAGTGTGGCTTAAATTCTGAGTTACAATCAGCAGTTGAATGGGCAAAGAATAAACTATTTGGTTAACAGTTGTTAAAATGGGAAATGGTATTTCTACCTGTGCATGTCCCTCACGCATTTTAACAGCACATCTCTATATATATATATATTTTTTTTTTTTTAAAATAAGTACAGGGGTAATCAATAATCTAATCAAGACTGCATTCATTATAAAGCATTGTGTCAGTAGAACCGTTGAGTTTGTTCATTATTCGTCACTTGATCTTTTATGAGATAATTAAAAGATGCGTTTTAGTTGGTTGCTCTAAATGATCCTGAAAGTCTAAATGAAGATCAAGTGCAGGGATTTGCTCAGCAGACTGGACAACACTTCATGAAGCATAGTAAGCAGCCACTCTGGAAAGCTCATGCTAAGGAACCAAACTGCTTCCCGTTGCCTGGCAATGATTAAACTACATCAGTCACAGAACGGTAAAGTTAGGAAAATTTGCCACTGTAACGTGACTTGCTGTTTTTACCCGTTTCCATCTTAGAATAAAGATGCTCTGGATTTAATCTAAAGGATTTCTGAGCAGTCCTTCTTCTGCTAGACCAGCAGAATTACACCCGTATTTCATAGATTCTTGAAAGAGTCACCGAGCTTAACCTTTCCTGGGTGGTGACTAACTTTGCTTCTTTAAATGATTAACCCACTGAGGGCCCGTCTGTGGGGTTTGTGGTTCTGTTGCCCCCAGCAGGCTTTGGATACTCTCAGGTCTCCTCGACAGTCTCTTCCAGGGATGTGTCGGCCATCCTTTTTCGGTGTGGTCAAACATTTGTGAAGGATAGCGACTGAGGATGTGGACATTCCTTCCCTGTCTGAAGACAACAGGCTTTGTTTGAGGTTTGCATGACAAGACAGAGGAGTGGACAGAAGCAAAGGCTCGAGGCTCAGCGAGGATCTCAGACTGGACTCAGCTCTTTCTTTCTTCCTTTCTTTGCCATCTTCACCATAAAATACGGATGAAAGAATTTAGAGGAATTCAAAGAGGAGTTCAGACTGATAAAGTTAGAATCAGGCTATCACCATGGATACTTCTAGAAACAAAAATAAATTGTGGACACTTTATGAGAAAGAGGTGCCGCACAGCAGGTTTTGGTAAGTTTGTTGCCCTTGTATTATCTTCATAAATATTGCACATTAATTTGGATTTCAGCTGTCACCTCTGGACATTAGTGCATGCCTACTAATATCTCCTTATGTCAGACGTACTCCTAGATCTCCTCATAAATTTTAAAGAAAGAGTTCAATTTTTTTTTTTGTTTGTTTGTACTTCAATCCATTCTTCTACCTCCCAAGAACATATGAGAAGCCAAAAAGAAGTCGTACACCGGCATCAAACTTTCAAATGACTTCTTAAATTCACACACTTCTCAGTTCATTTCTCTTCCATCCACCATGCACACTTTTACCTCAGACGCAACCGCCTCTTTATTGCTTAATTATTTTATGATTGTGAGTAATGTGCATGATGTAACGGACCACTCATGCATGCCCCTGCTGGACCAGGAAAAGACCTCACAATAGTAAGACATGTGACTTATTGTTAGTCTCCCCTAGCAACAGGGCCACACAGGAGCTCCTGGCGACGGGGAGGGCTTTTCTTAAAAACACATCCCCCCAACTTTACACATCATTCATTACTTTACTCCTTCTATTTAAAATAAACGTGTTCCACCAAAACTACCACAGGGGAGCGCTGCATTCATTCTGCAGTCAGCTTTGTAAAACATGTCAGAGACATGATGCTCAGGAAAATGCTGGTGAGACACTGAACTTAATAGTTCTTTAATGCTTAAGTACTAATCATGTTTCACCTGCGGTGCTGCACATCAGTGAAAAGATGAGGACAAATGAAGGTGAGGATCAATTCAAACCTGCTCACCAGCTGGAAATCTCCTCGACCTTTTTACTCTGCTTCTGCCTTTTCCTTTTTCTGATCACCGATGTGCTTGCTCTCTGCAGTGATCCAGCCTGCGGTGTCAGTCCTGCAGAGACGTTGAGCCCAGAGCACCTACAGCTGCTGAGAAATGCTTTTACCCATTCAAAGGCTGGACTTCAGACAGAGGGAAACAAGCCCGAGGGAAGGAATGGAGGCGCAAGTGAAGAACGGGGATGGGAGTTCGAAGAGTTTGTGGACGTTCTGAAGTCTGTCATTGGCCCAGATATCGAGGACACGTGGTGCAAGAGATTCTTTGATGAAGTAAAAACAAAAAAAAAGTTTTTTTAAGTCTGGATAAAAAGTGGTTATATTGTAGTCCATGATAAAACGCAGGTCATAAAACAGCATCCAGTCAGTTTATAATTGGTTTAAATCAACTGTCCTACTAAAAGAAGAGGATAAATGATGATTTGACGTTTATATTTTCCATATCCAGGTAGATATCAGCTGCACTGGACAAGTAAAATGGCAGCAGCTGTGCTCCTACTTGCTTCTGGAGTACACTGAGCGACAGCAGGCCTCCGTTCCCACGGCTGCTCTGCTGGAGGCCCAGCCCCAGCTCAGGCACTGCTCTCCTAACAAGGTAACTCTGGTGCATGTTGATCAGATGTTCGGATTTTTACACTGTTCTCAATCTCCTACCAGAAATATAAAACTAAATAGAGAGAATTCGAATGTAAAAGCTTCCCAATGCATTGACGATAGCGATATTTACTTATTTTTTCCGCTCTTTAACTTGCTGTCCAGTGTAATGAGATGGAGGAACTGCAATCAACCATTTTATGAATTATGAATGGCATATTTATTCCATGACAAACTAATGGTCTCACTTTGTCTACTTACTGGAGAATGTGTTAATATATTAGAGTAGGAAAAAAGGTAGAAAATGTTGCAGAATCATATTGTGTATTTACAAGCAAATGCAGTAAAAGAAATCATTGCTACACTTAACTTACCAAACCTAGAAACATGACTCCAGAGGAAAGCGGTACAGCAGGTTCAATTTTTCTTTAGCATTGTTAGCTTGGTAGCTTAGCTTGGAGAGTTCTTCTGTGGCCATAAATGAGTCTTGGGGCTCTCTGTGAACCATTGTGACTAGTCATAGCAGGAAAAACGCACATTATTTTTAATGGTTTCAGTGTATCCGTGATGCTAACAGTGAACCAGACTAAATAGCTAAAGCAGCCAAACAGGACTTGGAAATCATTATTTTTATTATTTTCACCTGACCTTTGAATAACATTCTTTTATACTATAGTCAAACATTTCCAGTGAAAGCCATAAACACAACATCATTGGCTCTCGTCCTACAGGAATTTAGCGAGGCTGTTTGCCTAACCTTTTTTAATAGCTCTGGGGTTCATCAAGGTCTGTTAAATGCAAGCAAAGTAAGCATAAACGACCACATTCAGCTGTTCCTATAAATTATAATGAACAAAGTGTTCCATTAAAAAAAAAGGATGAAGGATGAAGCATCTTATTTTTTCCATTTTTCAGCTCTGAGCTCTGTGTTATTACTTTCTTTCCTCCAGTAACCTTTCTTTAATTGATTACACTCATACTCATACTTAATGCTCTGCAGCGGGAGCCAACAGTTCGCGTGGTCGCTGTTTCCCATCCTCCTCCACTCCGCTATATTAGTATCAGTAAGGGGGGTCAGATCACGGTCTGGAACAGCAGCCTACACACCCTCAAAACTTTAGGGGTGAGTGACATCATGTTACTACTTTAATATCCACGTGGAATTACAGCACGCTCACGCACTCGCTCACGTTTTTCTAATTAAACCAGCTTCCTGGAGACCCAACGGAAGAAGTGGCAAACACAAGGAGATTCAGGGGCTGGACCACTGATGCTGTGTACATGAGCAACGTCCAGAAGATTGCAGTAGCAACTGACTGCAGGGACTTGCATTTTGTTACTATTTCTTCAAACAATTCGGTGGAGGATGTTCACCTATATGGTACATTAAATTGCTAACAACACTCAGCTAAACTGCACTAAAATCCTTAATATTATTAACTCATCTTATAATTTCTCACAGGGTTTCGTAGTGTGCCAACCTCCCTGTGTTACTGGCATAATGAACAGGTAGGACGGCGTTACTGTTATAGACGATATGTTCACTTGGAAAGCACTAAATGCATCGCTTTAATCTAAAGGGGTTTTCCTTCAAGAGTCTAGAGCAGCCGCCTCTGCTGCTACTGGGGGATGAAAAAGGAGGAGTCCACCTGATGTGGTTCCTGAACTCATCTAAGGGACTTTTCAAGAAACCCTCAAAGAGAGAAAAAGGCCCGCAAAGGATCTTTTTCCCAGTAGGTTTTCCCTTCTGTGCTTACTGAACTCTGTTGCAGAATCAGTGAAGCAAAAAGCCTTGACAAGTTGTTGCTCATCACTCAATGTTGCTGGTTTTATATGTTTGATCCACGTTCTTCACAGGATCTTGGTGAACATAGCGACACGGTGTCCTACCAGCACATCCCCAGCATCCACAAGGAACCAGTCACCAAAGTAATGTTTGAACCCAGTACCAACGTCATCATGACATCGTCAGAAAGCGACGCCACATCTGTGGTTTTGATGAATGTGTCGTCGAAGCAAGAGCCTTACATTTGGAAGTTTAAGCAGGTATCTAGCATCACAAGGTCATTTTGATTCAGCTGAACTGCCAGCAGCTATTGGGCTATAAAGTCATATAAAACTTTATTTTTATTGGTTTGTTAATGAGCAGTCGAACAGGTATTACTAATGAAGTGACCAGTGAGTGTGCGTTTTTAAGTTTATTTATTTATTATTTTAAAATATTTTATCTTGTTTGTGTTTGTTGAATTATATATATTGTTATATTGTCCTTATATCCTCTGAGTAACTCCAGATCTATAAAATAGCGGGCACGTGTGCTTGTTATCAAGACCCCATCCTTCAGAAACACACACGCACAGTCTTGATTAACCTTTTAGTGTTTTAGTGTCTGTGGTCTCAAGTTGTAGCTATTAATTATTTAACTTATTAAAATATCCAGATTTTTTTTTTTGCATGGGAACTACATCTGTAGCCAGCTGTAGTTTTTTTTTTTAAAGTGAAGGAAATTGGCTGATTTTTGTAGCTGTCCTCTTTTGATGTAGGTCAGTTTGAGCTGTGGGTCACAGTGCTTTGGTCCGGGTGACACTGACCTTCCAGGGCAGGTTGATATGGGAAAATAAACTATTTAGGGCGGGGGTTACATAGCACTGAATGTTCTAGTATGACAGTGTTACAGTATATTACATGCTGTTATAACTATCCAGATTTATATGGGGGAACAAACATAGTGTGTGTTATTTAATGAAATTCACTCCCACCCAGTAGCCTTAGCAGACAGTGTCACTGGCTGCTGAGAAATGAGTAAAACTGGGTGGTGATACTTCCTGTTATTCACAATGGCTTTTTTTTGAATGGGTACTCTGGGTTTATTCTCCAATTAACTGTCTGAACATTTTAACATTGTAACCACCAGTAAAAAAATCCCCAGGCCTGTATTTTTCAAAGAAAGAAGCATTCACCTACATGTAAACAGCATCTTCCATATACCATGCTATACTTTTGCCTCATGTCAGGGAGCCAAGTGTTTCGACTACAATGCATCCCTGCAGCTGATGGTTACAGGAGGCTGCGACCGAAAAGTCAGACTGTGGTCACGATATGTGACCACAAGTCCTGTGGCTACATTGCTGGGCCACCACACCACTATATTGGATGTTGCAATATACCAGCATGTGGGGCAGATCTTCAGCTACTCCCGAGATGTTGTGAGTTATTAAAAATTAATATTTTAATAGACTCTATACATTCATATTGCTCATGATTTACCAGAAATGCACATTTGGAATTTTTACGTGGATACATGGCAGCAGAGCTTGTTTATGTACTAATTAATGGTGCTGCGTTTGTCTTCTTTTGTCAGGAGCTGAGGGTTTGGGACATTTCGACCCATCAGTGCCTGAAAGTTCTTCGCCTGCAGTTTCCCTGTCTGCAACAAGGTCGCATCCCAGAACATGGCAATTTTCCCTTCCTGTTGCTTAGCCCTCCTCTTCCTGATGGGATACAACCTCATTTAGTGGTGGCCTGCAAAGATTACCTGGCAGTGCTCAATCTGGCAGAAAGGAGAAGAAGAGGAGGTGGCTGGTTAACAGATGCAGGAAAGGAATTTGAGACAGAATATAAATGGGGTCCACCCCTCTCCTGTGCTTTGTACAACCCCACCCTGAGGCAGGTGGTGACTGGACATGCTGACTCAACTCTCTTTCTGTGGGATGTCGAGACAGGAAGGAGGCGGCTTTACATTTTAAACGCTCATGGAGAAGAGGTGCTCTCCTGCATGGCACTGGACTCCTCTCACAGAAGACTAATCACAGGGGCTCGTAATGGCACTATTAAGGTTTAATACCACATCTTGTTACTATCAGAATAGACAGAAAATAATCAAATTTGATGCATCAGCTTGTACATGTGTAAAATACATAAATCACAGTGTTGGCCACTTCCCAAGCAGGTGTGGAATCTACTAAATGGCCTGAACTTGCACAAGTTGGAGCCTATCGCCAACTCTGAAGTCACTGGGTTGACCTGTCTGCATGGCAACCAGCTACTGGCTGTGGGGTCGGGCCAGCGCATCACTCAGTACAGCATTACAGGAGACAAGGTAAAATGCCTTAAAATATAAGGCATATAATCCACAGCAGTGGCAAACACAAGGAGATTCACAATCATAAATACAGTTTAAGAGTTACTGAACACCAGGTTAATAAAACAATGTTTTATTTCCCACGTGTTTTGTCCTATCCACCCCCACCCACCCCCTCACTCCCAACTGGTTGCGGCAGATGACTGCCCCTCCCTGAGTCTGGTTCTGCCAGAGGTTTCTTCCTGTTAAAAGGGAGTTTTTCCTTCCCACTGTTGCCAAATTCTTACTCACAGGGGGTTGTCTGTTTTGGTTTTCTCTCTGTTATTGCAGTGTCTTTACCGTACAATAGGTACAATTTGGTGCTATATAAATAACATTGCATTTAATTAAATCATCTGACAGTAGCTGCTGGTTTTCAGACTGGAAAGGCAGTGAAAAAATCCATTAGCTGTGGGTCAAGAAAGAAAAACAGCACAGAAAATCACAGCATAAACTTCTGATTGACAGGTGATTCTGGGTAACGCAGTCCACCCATTTAAACCACGAAGCTCAGATATATTAAGATGCAATAAAATTAGCATCACACAGTTTGAGCTTTAACATTTTTGCTACAAGTTCTTCCCCAGATGTTAAAAGCAGCATGATGAGTGCTACACAAACAGCTGTCACCATAGCGACTAATCTAGTGCAGACTTAAAACAGAGTGTTTTTCTCAAGAATGCCGACAACAACTTGAGCTTAAGAAGACTTTGTTCCAAATTAGGCTCAGAAACTATTTCCTCCAACAGTCACACTAAACTATATCCAATAATATAAATCAACTCTTGTGTTTTCCTGTCAGCAGTAGTCTCTACAGTCTTTACATAAAAAGCCACATCCACCTACAGTTACACATGCTGTTACACGGGGTCTCGGTGTATAAATATATAACAGTCTGGGTTTGCACATTATTCCCAAGCTTCAAATTCTTGTGTTACATTTTACCTCTCAAACTTTAAGTGCCATCTGCTCTGTGGTCAGATTCATCTGTTAAAGCGAACAGTAGTAACACTGACGATTTGTGCTTCTGCAGCAGATTCCTAATGCTGCTTTTTTCTCTCGGTTACATAATGTTTCTCACTGTAAAATTCCTTGCTTAAGCAGACCTTAGTTTGCCTTCTTTTTTGTTAAATTTTTTTTTTCATTTCCAAAACCTAGAGGAAAATTACTTATCAGCAAATTGCAGTTATATATGCATATGTTATACAGCATAGGCCCCTGGCAAGATCAAACTCATCTGCACAGGGTTCCTTAGATATCTGCTCTGATCCATTTAAGAGAGTGCAGTGCAACTTGATATGCTCTCTTAATCAGCAACCAGGAGAAAGAACTAGAGCTGCCACATCAAAGACAATTACATGTTTTTGCAGACCATTTATAAACTGTCACATAGTTGTAAGCATAATTTCTTAATTATCCCCCAAAAAGCTTCTGCAAATAGTAAGGTGTGCTTTATTTTTCATAAACTCTGCACATAGGACTTGAAGGTGAGAGCAGACCTGTCCTGGAAGTCCAGCGGCATCCACAAATCAGACATCTTGAGTGTGTGTCAGTGTCCCGCTCTGAGAGTTGTTGCTACAGCAAGTTATGATGGAGAGGTAGTGATCTGGAGGATGGAGGCACAAGGACCAACGCTCCACCTACAGAGAGGGACGCAGGCATGGTAAGGGGATGCAGCTCTGTCTTTCCAAAATTTGTGAGTCAGTCCTTTTGCTCTTCTAAACAGATTTTATTAAACTGGATGTATCTTACATGCAGGTATTAATATGAGAGAAATCAGCATTAATCAGCATCTCTGATCATGTGACTTGTCCATGCTTTTAAGTTGTTCACAGCATGATTCTCATATCAGTTTTTGTGTAATGGAAATTGAAATGCATTTACCTGCTGTATTATCAAAAATAACACAATAAAAACTTAGATTAACAATTATGTCACATTTTAAGATAATATGCAGGTTATTTTCTAGTTTATTCAAATATCACACAACTGTAAAATGTCAGAAGAGCGTGAATAACATGTACTGTAATTTCATAACGCTCACGGTGATAAACGCAACCAAATAAAGGTATTCCAATTATCGTCACACATGAGCGCTAAAGGTGGGAGCATTCACAGCTGAGAAGCTAGAATAAGCCATTAAAGTGATGAAATGATAATCAAAATAATTGCTCACATTTTTTTTTCTGATTGTTGATTTAATGATTCGCTGATCATCTAATTCTTTGAGTTTAATTGTTTCCATTGGGACTCTTTATGTAAAATTTAAAATGCAGGAGTTGAGTTATAGAATACCAATAGCTATATCATCACCATTACATTCACATATCCAGGCCAAATGTCGCGTTTTACAAGGAAATAAAATGTTAGAACTCTTTTACATTTTAATGACTGGTGCCAGAAACCAATCCAGTCTTGCATTTATGGCTCGTCAAGCATGGTGGCGCCTTCGCGAATAGTGACATATTCATAATATTGGTCTGTTTTATGTTTTCTTTCTGCTTGTGTGTATCCAGTTCAGCCCTCCCTGTGGATTGCCTTTTGTTCCTTCAGCATCGAGCTGGCAGCAAAGAGTTAAGAAACAAGGGTGTTCTGGTGTCATCCCAAGGTGGCTGGCTGAGCTTTTGGAGCATCACTGGCAAGAGTCACACTTATGGTGAGTGGGATGCTTAAAAAAATGGATGCTGCACTAGAAAACATTAATCTAAGATAAAACTCTTAATTGTCTGTCACTTCTAATTCTCCTCCTCCCTTAAGAAGGATTTACAAACAGCCCGTGCAGGCAGTGACAGTTAGGCTGAACTGTCGACTTGGCTGCCAGCCGGTACCATTCCTGGCAGCCCACAACTATGTCTCTTTCCAGATCCCATCTGTGTTTAGTGGTGTGGGATTGATGCACTGTGACCACTGCATATGGGTACAGGCATGCATGGGTGTATATGAGTGAACTGTCCGTCTGTATAGATTTATATATGTGTTCGTGCATATTTCCAGCAGGGAGGTGAAATTCAAATCATGACATAAGAGGAATACAAGTGACAACAAAAATCTGTTGAAGGGTTGCAGTTTGTTTCAGAAGCACTTTGTTATTTAAGTAAAGAAAAAGGAATTCTTGAAATTGGCACAAAATCTGAATATAAATAGATTTGCTTGCATGCAACTTGGAGTGAACCAGCAGACTTTTTAACTGCCTATAAAAATATATGCTAGCCTATTGTTACCAGAAAATTTATTTTAGATTGTACTTAGTGCTTTATGCTTGGATCAGTTCATGAGTGCATGTCTATTTTTTCTGCCCCCCCCCCCCCCCAGGTCATTTCTACGCTCCAGAGCAGCCAGGTGAGTGTGTGCTTAGCCTGAACTCAGATCAGTCTAAAAACACTATTCTGGTCTCAGGTGACACAACAGGCAGCCTTCAGATCTGGGACATTTCTGCCTATGCACTGGAGATCCAACCTGAGGTGTGCTGGATGTCAAATTGCAATGTACTGCACCTTATATCCCCATATACTTGACGTATTTTCTTTTCATGCAGGCAGCTTGTGAACGGCCTCACCTGCTGCAGTGTTGGAAGGCTCACAAAAGAGCCTTGATGTGTGTGGATGTCCTTCAGGTGGCTGAAAGACTGTTTGTCCTGACAGCATCAGCTGATGGTTCAGCTGGCCTGTGGACACAGGATGGAGATCATGTGGGGCTTTTTGGCCAAGAGGTGATGTGGAATATCACTGACACAGGAACTTATCACAGGTAGGTAAACGCGCTTGTTTCTCTCAGCACTTTACCTCAAATAACAACAACAATAGCAACAAAACCTATAAAGAATTACAGAGAGGGTTTTGGGTGTTGCAAACAGGCCGCTTGGCCTACTGGGAGATAGGCGAGACGTCTCCCGGTAGGCCGGGAAAGGCTCAAGGTGATTTTCTTCTGCACATCCTATTACCAGATCTCTCATCTGCAGTTTGAGCTGCTTCAGCCTGTTGCTTCTTCTGCAATCTGCTTTGCAACCCACCTCCTCCATTTCATGCTAGTCATGCTATGTCTGATTTAATCAATGCCATGCCCATTGCACTGCCCCCTGCTGTTTCTCTTCCTGCATTTAGACTGTCAAAGGAAATAACAATCTCATTACAACTAAAATGTTCCTGACAGAAATGTGTTTAAGACACAGGGGGGAAATAGTATCAAATTGAGCCAAAATGTCACTTCTTGTTCATTAGCAGCAATAAATGCTGAAAGCGACTGCACACATAATAATGTGAAGCACAATTTATTATACAGGCCAAGTTTCAAGATGAGGCTTGCAAACATGGCAGCGTTTTGGGATTAAATCATACAACAGCTAACAGAGTGGCATATTAAAGCTGCCAGCATCAAATGAAAGATGGGTCAAAATAAGCGATGAACAGTGAGTGGTTTGTACCCAATCTAATAAGGAGATGAACATCATGGTTTGAACATGTCCTCCAAAAGAAACTTCCCACACGGTTCCACAAACATTTGAGTCTTTAATAAAAACTTCACTTTGGTTAAAGGTCGTAAACTCTGGCTTGGCCCACATCTTTGCTCTCTGTATTTCTGTCACATGCTGGGTAACATGGACCATGAAGGAGAGAGCTGTCGGGAATAATTTAATTTCAGGGGATGGAAAAAGTGTCGTTAAAGTTAAAGGCAGAGTCAGCAGACGCTTGGAAATATAAATAAGTGTCCGTGTGTATGAGGCTCACTCAGGAGCATGACAACATTATTGTTTAACTTATGGAGAATGTATATTTAATGGCTGTGTGTTTGAGGAAGACGGTGACAGACCCGAGTGCTGCAGGGATGACTTTTTTCACCCTGGGTCCCTTGAGAGAGGGGGGACAAAAGGTTTTTCCACAGTGTTTTGAATTTTTAATAAGCTCTTTGTGAAATATGAGTTTAGATTTACAGCAAGATAATCTTTATGAATTAATACCAGTATTAGGCTGCAAAAAAGCAGGCACCTCTTGGGGTGAAAAATGACACCATTCCAAAGACTGCAGTTGCTCCAACAGCAGAAATAAACAAGCTCACAGCCTGGACTAAAAACATTTTCTAACTCCGTTCCTTTTTTCCACTCTTATACCATGTATATGGAAGGGGGGGGGTATATTTGTCTGAAGGCCATCTCAATAGCTGAGGGTGCAAAAAGACTTTCTTGACCTTCCGCCAAGGTGGCCACACCCATCTTTTATATACAGTCAATGGCTGTGATGACGTCAAATGGTCCTGATAACATCCATAGCTTTATTTTGCCCCTTGTTCACAAACAACAGGTTTGGGAAGGCACGGTTTTAAATTGTGTTGGTTTTTTTTTTTCTTTTTTTAAATGTATTTGATATTATAAAACAAAACTGGGAGGGGGGGGGGCATTATTAACTTTGAAACAACCAAACCTGGAGTGGAAAATAATAAGTTTTAGGACTTATTCCAGCAGCTTGTTGTCAGTTATACTCTTTGCATGGATGGCACTTTAACACTCTCTGCCACTGCCGCTTTGACTTCTGTTTCTGTGGGTGGTTTAATCAGCCACCCACAGAGCACTAGACAACACTTGAGTGTGCTTTCGCATACTCTAGTTGTAAGGGCAGCTTCACAAAGCTGCTAACACGTTTGTTTACTAGCAGCATGCCCAGGCTTCTGTCAAGCTCAACGGGGAAGTAAAGCAATACACCGTACCTCATTCATCAGGTAGAGCAGCACAGATTGAGACTTGGGAAACAGTTTTCTCCATTTCATCTCTTCCGGTCGAGTCGTCGTAGAAGACTAAACCTTTGTAACACTAATTAATAGAGCTGGAATCAAGAAATGTAGCGGCCACCGCAGCAATGATCATAAAAAATGTACAAAAATGACAACTACCAGCATAAGCCACCATCGTCTGAACAATCAAATTAAAAAAACCGAACACATAGTGTTCTGTACATTTTACTACAGCTGTAAGTCATATGCTGGCTCATTAAATTGTGACTCAGACAATATAACATTGATAATTCCTGTTGTATATCTGACAAGTGTAAACATCCTGAATGTATGCAATTACAACACAGAAGGTGTCAAACGGTCCCTTTTAAACTATCTTCAGCCTCATTTTTTTTTTTTTTTTAACCACAAAACGTTAACGGCATATCACAGTAAAAATGCTCCGAGGGCACTTATTAGCTTGTAAATTTGTAAAGTTCAAATCTTGCATATGTTGAAGTCATTATGTCAGTTTTAGCTCATCCAGTAAAGCAGTCCTAAAATGTGCGCGCACGCACATGCACACACACACACACACACACACACACACACACACGCACACAGCGAGAAGGAGCACACAGAGTACTCAAATGGAGGCCAGCTTCACCACAGAGATGGAGAGCACTAACAGCTCTGGTTTAAATCAAGTCTAACAGCAAACATTCTCTCGCCCTCTGTGACAAATCATCATCCAAGAGAGATCACTGACCTGAGTCCTGTCTATCAGGAGCTTGACACGCATGAAATTGGGAAACTTGTATCTAAAGTAAACAGCGGTGCTACTTTGTTCTGACGCTCTTAGGACGACCCAGAATCTGAGAGAAGACAGGAGGACCGAGAGGAAAAATACGGATGCCAGTGAGGTCCAAAGTCAAGTACCTGACCCCACTAACCATGATCAAACTTCACATCAAGAATGCTGTTCTGAAGGTAACCACACACACCACACACACACACACACACACAATTGAAGCTATTGCCAGTCACATTTGGCTGCCCCTTCCAGTAATTAGCCCTTTGATCAGATAACCTTCTGCACACATATGTGAGTTTGCACAGCTGCTGCTGACGATATTCATAAAAAAAGGGTTAAACAGAACAGTGCTTAACCTGATACTCACTTTCGATCATGTCCAATTTCACCATATTATGAAGTGGAGAGTCAGAGCATTCTTCACATTCTCATCCTGCAAAGTCTGGAGCTCAGCTCTGGAACATTTGGGCAATGTTCTCCTTTAGACATGCAAGCCAGACTTTTTTTTTTAACTGCACAAAAACTCAAGGTTGGTGTGTGAGGGTGTGTATCTGCAAGACATTTCCTACACTTTCCTCTCACCGTCTGCCATTGCTCAGAAATTGCCAAAAGAAGCGATTAGCTGTGCTTTTTCTGCTCCCAAACCCAGGCGGACACACACATGTATACATTTACTCACATTTCATTGCCTTTGTCAACCTCTTTCAGCTTCATCCACTGGCCCAGCAGTGAATGACCACGAGCAGCCTGAGCAACCCATGGTAACCTGCTGGCACAAAA
>VUQK01022509.1:52415-63415 GCA_015106715.1 Bujurquina vittata | reverse complement strand
ACCATATTTGCATGGTCATACAGTGGGTATGGAAAGCATTCAGACCCCTTTAAATTCATCACTCTTTGTTTCATTGCAGCCATTTGCTAAAATCAAAAAGCTAATTTTATTTCTCATCAATGTACATTCAGCACCCCATCTTCACAAAAAACAAAACAGAAATATAGAAAATTTTGCAAATTTATTAAAAAAGAAAACCTAAACGATCACATGGTCATAAGCACTCAGACCCTTTGCTCAGTAATGAGTAGAATGTGTCCAACTATGAGTCTTCTTGGGAATGATGCAACAAGTTTTCCACACCTGGATTTGGGGATCCTCGGCCATTCTTCCTTGCAGATCCTCTCCAGTTCCATCAGGATGGATGGTGAACATTGGTGGACAGCCATTTTCAGGTCTCTCCAGAGATGCTCAGTCTGGTTAGGTCAGGGCTCTGGCTGGGCCAGTAAACAATGGTCACAGAGTTGTTCTGAAGCCACTCCCTTGTTACTTTAGCTGTGTGTTTAGTGTCATTGTCTTGGTGGAAGGTGAACCTTCAGCCCAGTCTGAGGTCCTGAGCACTCTGGAAGAGGTTTGCTTCCAGGATATCTCTGTACTTGGCTGCATTCATCTTTCCTTCAATTGCAGCCAGTCGTCCTGTCCCTGCAGCTGAAAAACACCCCCATAGCACGATGCTGCCCCCACCATGTTCCACTGTTGGGATTGTATTGGGCAGGTGATGAGCAGTGCCTGCTTTTCTCCACACATACCGCTTAGAATTTAAACCAAAAAGTTCAATCTTGGTCTCATCAGACCAGAGAATCTTATTTCTCACAGTCTGGGAGTCCTTCATGTGTTTTTTTAGCAAACTCTATGCAAGCTTTCATATGTCTTGCACTGAGGAGAGGCTTCCGTCGGGCGCTCTGCCATAAAGCCCCGACTGGTGGAGGGCTGCAGTTGACTTTGTGGAACTTTCTCCCATCTCTCTACTGCATCTCTGGAGCTCAGCCACAGTGATCTTTGGCTTCTTCATTACCTCACCAAGGCTCTTCTCCCACCATTGCTCAGTTTGGCTGGACGGCCAGGTCGAGGAAGAGTTCTGGTCATTCCAAACTTCTTCCATTTAAGGATTATAGAGGCCACTGTGCTCTTAGGCTGCACACACACAAAAGGCTACCACAGCATATGTTTTAGAGTTGTATCTATCACGCCAAAACTCTAGGCAGTACTATGCAATAGCGCTTCAGCTACTGTACTAATGTTGCTAGCAGTGGGTTGTGGCTTTTCACCATAGAGTTTTTAACCAAAATTGTTACATGTTATACTTTTAGAAGTTCAGAAATACACCTAGCCTAAATAGATTTTGTAATTCATACAGTGGAAAACAGTTATTAACCATAGCAATGTCCACAAAGACATGCACACAGCTCAACACATTGCTTTCCGTTATTTGTAAATGTGGCATTATTCTTATATACTGCAAACAACTATGCTAGAAAATAAATGTCTCACTGGAAATTTCAGATTACCTATTCAGCATTTAACTTTGCTCAGGAGTTTTCTGAGGTATGTTACCGGATAAACGTGATTTTCTTGCTCCTTGCATCCAAAGAAAGTTGAATTGACTGCAGACGAGCTGGTGGATTTTGTTAAGAGCACTGACTGAATATTACTGATGGATGTGGTCACTGTGACATCACCCATTGGTTTGTGAAGCCTCGTTTAGACTCCTCAAAGTCAGCATTTTGGGTGCCGCCATGGTGGCCGCCCACCACCATGTTGCTTTTTTGGAGCGAGAAATGACCATTTCTGATGAGTGGGTGGATACAGTATCAACTAACACTAGCAAGTTTAAACATAAACCCCTTTATTAAAAAGGCATTTTAAATCACTGCAATGGCAGAAAGTTAATTTAAAATTGAATTATTGTGTTTTGTTGAGAGGATACAGACTGGAGCGTTAGGAAGGATGCTGAGCAGTGCACTACAGTGAGGTATAACGGTAGGTACATTACATTAGCTTAAGCATTATATAATTTTATCCACTGCAAGTATTTTAGTTAATGGAGCATTGTTGGTTTTACAATAGCAGTGCCAGCAGGATCTAAATGGATTCACCGGTAGGATCATCTTACACATGCCTTATTTTTGGTGCTTTCCCTGGTCAACTGTTTCAGCCAGGAGAGACGGTCAGTGAAACAGTTCCTCCAAGCTAAACTTTGAAAAACAAACCAGCGGCAAAGGATTTACAAGCAGTATCACACAACAGACATTTCATTTTCAAGCTGTTTCAGGGGGTTTTTCCTGCTGCCGCTGAGACTTAGAGAAGAAAAGAAGATGGAATAACTGGATGTCAGATTCGATCAGAAACACTCGCCCTCAGAAGCTCTGCAGCGTGACGGAGGTCTCACATAGGGGCAAGCACTTTCTGAGGCAACGTTGCCTGAGAAAACGTGAGCACTGACATAACTGGAAAACAAAAAATCTGCTCATTGTTCTCAGCTCTCTGTCTCCCTGGACCATCTTTTACCCTCATCCTCTCTTTTCAGAGAGATAACTGGATTTCCAGGAGGGTCGCATTAGTTTGTCCCAGCTGTCGGAGAGATATTCCCGCTGCTGACAGCAGAGTTAGTTTTGGTTTTGGATCAGAGGAGCAGGGAGAGAAATGGGATTTCCAGCCATTTTCAGTAAAGTTGCTTCTGACCCCCAGTGGCAAAAAGCTGGAGAATCGCTCTGCCTTCAAGTAAATGCAATGTGGGGTTATGTAGGGTCTGTGGAGTGGGAAGGAGCAGGAGTCACCTTTGCACAGAGGATCCCATTATTTCCACTCCTTTTGATCACAAAGAGACAGAAACTGTGGTGTGTTTGGTTTCAGATTGCTCTGGTCGATTAGCGCTGAAAGCTACAGAATAGTTCTTATTTCACAGGGAGATAGAGAGACCCTTCTCACCTAATCTTCCCCATTACAGGGTCTCTGTGCAAGACCAGGGACTGTAAAGGATCTGAATGCTGCTGCTAAAGTACTTCACCAACTAATAGATGCTACAGATACAAATATGCTATGATTTTGGTACTGTATGTGCTTGTGTCTGGCATACTTGCATTCACTTGATCCATGCTAATGGTATGACAGACTCCCCTGCACCTGGAAGCTCACACCACGCTGGAAAGCATCCACATCAAACAGCCACACCTCTAACTTGAAGGCTTTTAAATGTGGTTTTCTAATCTATGTCCATGTGATTTCACACATAATTGCACCCTGCATCAAATGGGTGTGCCCATTTATACTAACAGCATGCCTCAGCTGTCATTTGAGTCCGAAGGAAGAAAGCAAACCCAGCTGCATCTTTGAGGCCTTATGTTGTCTATTTTTCATCCACTGACAGATCATCAGTTTGGGGCAAAATGCTTATTTGTTTCTTGCTGAGACTGACAGAAAGGTTGACACCACTCTCTTGGCTGTACAGTAAATATAAAACAACAGCCACGAGTGCTACCAGGGCTCCTTTTTTAAATAGTCATGCTTTCATAATACGTGCAGAATGTGGTTTTGGATTGTCTTGCAGAAATAAGCTAGGCTTTCTCTGAAAAGACATGATCTGGATGACACCATGTGATCCAAAAACCTGGCTCTATCATTTGGCAGTTTATGATGCCTTCACAGATGTAAGCGGTGCATGTGCGCTAATGCAGCCCCGTATCATCACAGATGTTGGATTTTCAAATGCACACTGACCACAAGCCAGCTGGTCAGGATATGCTGTCCATGATTTCAAAGAGGAAACCCAAAGTTTGTTTGGTCAGGACATAGGGCAATTTTCCACTCTCAGTCAATCTTAAATAAAACACAGTGGCATGTTTTCGTTCTTTTCGTGGTGTCCTGCATTCAGAAACGTACATTTCTAAATATGTGATCCACAAGATGAAGTGTTCCTGAGCCCAGAGCAGTGATTTCCATTGGATTCCATTTAATGCAATGCTGCCTGGAGGCCAGACGACCATATTTATTAAGTGCTGGTTTTCAGTCTTGCCCCCTGTGGACAGAGATCCCTAAATTCTCAAATTCGTTGCAGTTTAGTGGTGCGAAATATTCTTCTACTGTTTAATTTCTTTTGTCATTCACACAGTGGTAAACCCTTCCTCATCCTTACTTCTGAAACACTCAGCCTCTCTGGGATGCTCTTTTTTTATGTCCATCTATGTTACTCATTAACCTAATCAGATGTGAGATGTTTGACCAGCTGTTTGTTTAGTGACTTTTTTGCACCTGTTCTAACTATTTTAGGTATTAAGTTTAATTTATCGCCCTTCTGGTAAATTTACACAGTGTCCTAACTAAACAAAAGTATATTGTGCTTTTACAGGGCCAAGCCAAAGAACCATATGTGCAAATTTATTTTTAAAAATACATTGGAAAATAATTCGGAAAAGGCCGGTTGATAATAAATGCATCACAGCCACAAAGGGCATCTCCTGAATGAGAGCCAAGACACCAGGTAGGCTGGCATGTTCCAGCCACACTCTCAGAGTAAAACACTCACAGAGGCTCTAATGATCTTTGTAAAGCTGCCAGCTCTATGACGGTAGTGGTTAGGTCAGGTAATCCAGGGCTAACGGGCTCCATGTTTGCCAAATAGGATTGAAGAAGCTTGTCGAACTTTTACTGCTCTCTGACAGAGGCTATGAAGAGAAACCAAGCAGCCAGGAGCCTCTTGGACAAATTAGTCAGTTGTGCAGAAAAGTATTAAATCTGGACACCCCCACTATGTTCAATACAACATTTCACTGGATGACTTATTACGCATATAGTTTGTATTTTGTCTCACTTCCAATTCATAAAATGTTTATTTAATTCAATTTGAAGTTGCAAGGAATAGAGAGACAAGGCTGAGATGGCTTGGACATGTGCAGAGGAGTGATGTTTGATATATTGGACACTGCAGAGGGGTTGGTGTGACAGAACTGGAGGCAAGGGATAGATGATAAACTGTAGCAAAGGGACCGGCTGAAAGAAGAAGGGCTTGACTTGGGTTGGGCTGAAGAGATTTTAGCTGCACAACATGAGGTTTCATTTGCAGAAATTGCATTAACTAATTTGTATTATTCATTCAAACACTTGAAAAAGTGATGTTTCTAAGTGGTTTGGACTCAACTGGTCTTGTGCATGCACTGTAGAAAACACATGAATGAGTAATGAATAAGTATGAATACGTAAAAATAGGGGTTATGACAGCTGATTAATTTTACTGAAATTTCATTGCAGGAACTCAAAATGGTACTTAGTGGCTTCTATGGTCCCCGCATGCTTGTATGCATGCCTGACAACATCGGGGCATGCTCCCAATGAGATGATGGATGGTGTCCTGAGGGATCTCCTCCCAGATCTCGACTAGGGCATCACTGAGCTCCTGGACAGTCTGAGGTACAACCTGGCAGCGTCAGATGGACCAGAACATAATGTCCCAGGGGTGTTCTATTGGATTTAAGTCAGGTGAGCGTGGTCAGTCCATAGTATCATTTCCTTCATCCTTCAGGAACTGCCTGCATACTCTCGCCACATGAGGCTGAGCATTGTCATGCACCAGGAGGAACCCAGGACCCACTGCACCAGCGTAGGGTCTGACAGTGGGTCCAAGGATTTTATCCCAATACCTAATGGCAGCCAGGGTGCTGTTGCCTAGCCTGTAGAGGTCTGTGTGTCCCTCCATGGATATGCCTCCCCATACCATTACTGACCCACCAAACTCAGGCGCAGCTGCCCTTCTTCAGACTTCAGACTCTGTTTGGTCAGAGACATTCACACAAGTGTTGTGCTAGAGGTCATTTTGTAACTCTGCAGAGCTCTTCCTGTTCCTCCTTGCACAAAGGAGCAGATACCGGTCCTGCTGATGGGTTAAGGACCTTCTTCAGCCCTGTCCAGCTCTTGTAGAGTAACTGCCTGTCTCCTGGAATCTCCTCCATCCTCTTGAAACTGAACTGGGAGACACAGCAAACCATGTGGCAATGGCACGTATTGATGTGCCATCCTGGAGGAGTTGGACTACCTGTGCAACCTCTGTAGTGACACTGACTCTAGCCAAATGCAAAACTAGTGACAAAACAGTCAGAAAAGATGACAAGAACTCAACATTATCAGAGTAGAACTTTAAAGACGATCAACTTCAGTAAATATTAAAGAAAGAATACATTATCATTCCAGTACTTTCAGGTGCACTGTATGGGCAGCATAAAAGAAAGAAAGAAAAGTTGGTGAGCTACTAAAGCGTAATAATCATACAATCCTAACAGATGACCATGACGAGCAGCCTGATGAGTGATTAAATCCGGTTGGATGAATGGGGTTTGACCTTCATTTTGCTTTAACCTGGAATTATCGAGTCAGAACAGGCTGGGAATGCAGGAATCGTTCCATGGGACGTCAAGAATGTCCCCTTTTCTCCATAAACAAATTAATCCTGAAGTGATCCTCACCATCCTGAGGACAGCCCTATGATTTTCCCATCTGCCTGGCTGGAAGGCAGGACGGCCAGGAGTGCGCACCACTTGACATGAAGAGTGCTCCTTCTTTAAACACGCTGCACTGCTCTGTCACACTTGCCAAACCCTACAGCACTGATTCCTAACCAGGGTAAATATAGCCCAGGAGGCACTGCTACATTACTTAATTTAAAAATATATATATATCTACATTTTCAGTCAGCTGTAACACCTGAACAAGACCAGTTGTGATCAAAGAGTGTGTGAAAAGCTGAGAGCAGCAGAAACAGTATACATGGATATAGGCTAAGTAGATATAATGAAAAGTAATGATTAAAAAAAGGTTAAGTTTGCTTAAGATAGCTAATGTCTAAATATTTATCTTAAAGTAAACATTAAGTGGTGATTAGACAACAAAAGGTAGCTAATGCCTTGAGTTCTTCTAGAAGCATTATTTGTTAAAGGCTATGATAAGCCAATGATGAACAGCCAAAATTAATAGTTGACTGAAGCGGTAACATTTGGCTTCAATAAAATGCTACAAGCAACTCATGGCTTCAAATGCTTAATAAAGCTGCCATTGCGCTCAGAGAGACTTGAAACTTTTGCTTTACGAGCTAACCTACACTTTCAGCTGTATAACAATATTGCAACACAACCCATTTTACATTATATTTAATATTAATTCTTAAATAATAAGGGTAAATTAAAATGACATATTTGAACCACCACCTGTTCTATTTTAGGTGATACGTTTAATGTATTGCCCTGCAGGTTTACACAGCAAGTAAAAGTAAGTAAAAAAAGTATAAATGTTGCCTGTTCTCAGTACTTCTAGTCTGTGCTATAGCTTTAATAATTAAACGTGATACTTGGAAATATAATAACTTACTCCACAATCTGGGTGATGATAGCTGCACAATGAAGATCACCTTCTTTGATACTGGAAATATCAGTAAACACATCCACCATGGATTACTGACTACCTGAGAGACAGGCTGCAGTATGAGACTGTTGCTTTGTCTGACTTGCAGTACAGGAGTTCCATAAAGGACAGCATACACCTCAGATTTCCAGTACAACACCAGGCCATGCCACCTGCAGAAATATTCCAATGATTCTGCAATGACTGGCTGCAAACTGGACACTTTTGAAGCAGTTATCCACCGTGAACAATCCTGACCACCCTCTGAGCAGGCAGCTGAGCAACCTCAACAGACTGATTCACAACTCTACTACCACAAGGATCACATATATAATTAAATATACTGATCAGTCACATTAACGCATGAACAGGATATGTGAATAGCTGCCTTCTTGCTGTACAATCTTAGCAAAAATAGTTTAGGATTAGCAACAAAGATCCCAAAGTGCTCATCCAGTGCCCTTATCCCAAACCAAATGTATCAGTGGCATGCATCAGAACAATCCTGATCCAAACAAGCCACTCTCCCACAACCCAAAAGACCTTCCTGTCCTGTGCCCTGAAGGGGATGTACATATATTAGGCTTTAATGTTGTAGCTTATTGGTTAAAGCTCCAGTACTTTATCTTGGCTTGTGTTCTTCAGTCAAATTTAATGTCATGTGGCACTACACTACATGCAAAACCACCAATTTTTTATTCCTCACACAGATGCACAGTGTGAGCAGTCCTTTTGAAAAATCTCATCGGTTTCTAGGTTGCAGAAAAGGAAGACTCCCCCCTCCCCAAGGCATTGATTCATGTGTCATCTCTGCTCTGGCTAATAGATCCTAATCTGTAATTAACATTTTCCCTGCGAGCCGTCTCTTCCTGACTTCCAATGCGATGCTCTACCTGTAATTACAGCCAATAAAATCCCTCAATCAGCACGCTCTCTGTTCAGATCGGGGTCATCACAGCTAATCACAGGTTGAGACTTAATAATGGTCATTTGCTCATGCAGGGCAGATGACGTGCGAAGAGATGGGGGAGTTTAAATGTTATTTTTATTAGATGCTTTGAGAGCCACATTATTCATCGAATGACTGTCTCTCTGATAAGAGACAGAAAATAAAGCAGCACGTTATTTAGAAAATTAAGTTATCCTTTTTTTTTCCTCCACTCAAAGATATGAAACACAGAGAGGCGACAGGTTCATTGCACAGGTGAGATATTTTATTATTGCATGCCATTTTGTCACATCCTTAGGTCACAAACAGACACACACGCGCACACACACACACACACACACCTGGATGAAAATGGCACCTGAAAATGAGAACGTATGGTCCAGATCTGAGCTACCTACCAAGCTTACATTGGCTCTAGGAAAAAAGCTGGAGAGTCAAACAAGGAGAAAATAAAATATTTTTAAACTTAATTTTGTTTCATCATTCAATAGCAAGGCACATGACCAGCTCTAAAACACATTACGGAGCAGTTAAACAAAATCAACCCTACTGAGAAAAGCCTTTAAGCTTTCTCTGTAACTGCATCAAATAATGCTTTTTAAATATGATAAATGTGTATTTGTATTTAAAGTACATGTTACTTTTTACTGCTAAATTACCATGTCACTGCAGATCACCTGGAAAAAAAACAATGTTGATAATAAGAAAGGAGAAAAAAAAAAGGGGGTCCATAAAAGAAGGTAAATGTACTGCCTTCTTAAACAGCTCACTTATCAAGTGCTCCTACCATAGATGATAATTGGCACCCTTAGCTTTTCTTAGTCTTACTGAGAGCTTCCACCAATTCAACACAAGAAAGCCCCTGCGATGTAATCTGGACCCATTTTGTGGCCTGGAACATCTCACATTTTCATTTCTTTGGCAACTTCAGCGTCACATAACTAGTAATATTCCTTCATGAGAGTTGTTTACTTTTTATGACATTGTTTTTGCTGAGCAAAGAGTCCATCAAAACAAAACAAAACAAAAAACAAAAACATGAACAACTAATCCCAGTCCCAAAACTTCTCCACAGGACCACATTCAGTTATGGAAAAACACACATTCTTCCACACACGCAAACAAACAAAATGCTGAGCAGCAATAAAACAAATGGAACACTGCAGAGAGAAGCAAAGATTTGCGTCAAACCCATCGTAAGCTGGCATGGATGAGTCCGGGGTACGTCTCAGTATGGACTGTTGGATATGGAGGGGTTCTGGGGGGAGCAGGAGCAGAGTCGCTTCCAGAAGTATAAAGTGGCAATGGGGCGTGATAACAGGGTGAGACATTCCCACTTGGATGGTAGTATGTAGTGGCTGTGCTGTTGAACATCAGTGTTTGTTCCAGGTCGGGACTGCCATGGGACCTCTGGAAGACCTCTCCACCACGATCAGCTCATCTGGGTTGTCATGTGCTTTATAGTGGAACAGAAGGTCCTGGATGGCCCGTTCTTCAATCTATAAGGACGGAAAATAACAAGGAACAAAATGTGGGGGGAGGAAAAAAAACAAAACAAACATTTGAGGGGAAAAGAAGAAACTGCTGACGCTTAAAGCCTAATGGTAATAAGTGTTTTACTTAATAGCAACCAGAAAGCCACAGGGGAAAAAAGTGTTTTTGTGAAGGCTCTGACAGAAGTCTGGCAACAGCTGGAGGAGAGTAGAGTGGGACAAAACTGGAGACACCTCATTTCTAACAGCACTGTGAAGAATGTGATGATTAGATAAAAGTCAGCCAGATAAGGAAAGACAGGAGACGCAAGAAGCAGACATACCACCCTCCCTGATGGACCACTGCCATGTTTTCCATTTGGATGCTGTATACAGGCTATACATTCAGTTATGCCAGGGGTGTGTGTGTGCGTGCGTACGCGTGCGAGTGAGAGCACTGAAACACAGGCAAGATGCGTTACCTGGATGAGAGCCAGTGGCTTCTCTCGGCTGCGGATCAGTGCGGCTTCCTGCTGCTTCTCCTCCTCCACGATGGAAGCAAAGGTCACCAGGGAGGAGAGGGGAGGGCTGCCCACTGCACCCAGCACCCAGGGCCTGAGGGGATAAACGAATGACACACACACACACACACAAAGGATGGTATCAACTTCTGTGACAGTGAAAGCAACAAGAGTCTGATCCAGTGGACAAAGGTTGAGTCAACCACTACTGACAAGCTCCTGTGTGTGAATGGCCACCTGTCCACCTGGCTTTAACAAACCTCTGCTACCATTGCATAACAGAACTGAAGTTAAAATGCATTGGTGGAGTTTCGGATAACTGTTGCACATGCCAACATAAAAAGCCAGGTTACAATCCTTTTTGACCTCTGCTGCATTTGATACAGTACTTTGAAACACTGTGTGATAGAACGTGGCATTTATTTGGTTCTGGGTCAGGAATAGATGGGGGGAGAGAGAGGGCATAGTGGCATACCCAAGCAAGCTAAGAGACATAATCTCTCTCTGGTGTTTCCTGGGTTTCCCCTAGGGTCTTCTCCCAGTAGGGCGTGCAAGAAACACCTCAGCTAGAAGGGATCCAGGAGTCAGATGCCTCAACCACCTCAACTGTTTTTTTTTTTTTACTGTTCTACTCTTACCCACTCCTAAATGACCAAGATCCTCATCTCACCTTTG
>VUQK01022509.1:22644-52395 GCA_015106715.1 Bujurquina vittata | reverse complement strand
ACAAACACCTCTCCTGGTGGGGTTCTGGGTGTTGGCTGCCCCCTCCCCCCCCACTGGTTTTTTTTTTTTACTGTTCTACTCTTAGCCACTCCTAAATGACCAAGATCCTCATCTGAACTTTGAGGGACAGCCCAGACACCCCTCAGAGGAACTCACTCTCTCTCACTTATAGCTCACTCTTCACCATGACAGGCTGGTAGAGCATCTGCTTTACTGCAGACGCGGCACCAATCCATCTGTCAATCTCCTGCTCCCTCGTTCCCTTACTCATCCTAGCTAATTCTCATTCTAGCTGCAAACTGTCCCAGTGCAAGCTGGAGTTCATCACTCAGTGAGACCAACAGAACCACATCATCTGCAAAAAACACAGAAAAGATCCTGAGACAACTGAATCTGGCAAATTTTACCTCTTGGCTGAAAGGCCTAGAAATGCTCATAAAAATCTGAACAGGATTGTTGACGAAGGGCACAGCCTACTGGAAATTAGTCTGACTTATTGCTGAACTTTAAAAATATATCAATATAGCTTGATGTTGATGTTTTATGTGCTTTATTTTTATTTAGTAAAGCTGTGCCAGAGTTTGCAGTTCTCACTGCAATTTCCCACTCATGCAGTCACACTCCCTGCTCTCTCCATAAACATAAACCTCACACAGAAGGGAATCGCTGAGCAACAATGAAAAAGGTGCATGTTAATTTTATATTGTATGTGTGACTACAAAGTTTGCAGATATGAGGAAACAATACACTGAGAAAGCCATTAGACCATTAACAAAAGCAGAAATGTTTACCTTGCAGTAAAAGTGGCCTGTTGATCAGTTTATGTAACTATATTTTAAAATTTTAGTCAGATTTAAAGATATATATCCATCCTTCCATCATCTTATGTTTTTCCAAGTGTGGGATAAGTGGTATTTTTTGCATGAGACCATTTATTTTATCCATAGTCCCACCCCTACTACTCAGCATTCCATAGGATTCAATATTCAGTCCTGTTTCCTTTTATTTCACCAAAGCAATACACACTCATGGCTACTTTATTAGGCACATCTGTTCAATGGCTCATTAATGTCAGCCAATTACATGACAGCAACTCCATGCACTTTGAACATGTAGACATGGTCAAGCCAACCTGGGGAAGTTTAACTTGAGCATCAGATTGGGGAAGAAGGGTGATTTAAGTGGCTTTAAACATGGTATGATTGTTTGGACCAAATGGGTTGGTCCGGGTATTTCAGAAACTACTGTTCTACTGGGATTTTCCTGACAACAACCTAGCCTTTACAGAGAATGGTCCAAAAAAAAGAGAAAATATCCAGTGAGAGGCAGTTCTCAGAGGTCAGAAATGAATGGCCAGACTGCTTGAAGCTGATAGGAAGGGCAGAGTAACTCAAATAACTGCTCACTACAACCAAGGTATGCAGAAAAGCATCTCTGAATGTCAACCTTGAAGCAGATGGGCTACAGCAGCAGAAGACCATACTGCAAGCCACTCCTGTCAGCTAAGAACAGAAAACTAAGGCTCCAACTCACAAGGGCTCAACAAAATTGGAAAAATGTTGCCTGGTCTGATGAATCTCCAATTCCGCTGCAATATTCAGTTAGAGTCAGAATATTACAAACAACAAGAAAGCTATCTGAAACATGGTGTGGGGGGTATCTTCTTGGCACACTTTGGGCCGTATACCAATTTACCTAGCTTACCTGAGTATTGTTGTTGACCAAGTCCCATCATGACCACAGTGTACCCATTTACAGATGGCAGCCTCTAGCTGTATAATCTACCGTGTCAAAAAGCTCACCTCAAAGTGGGTTTTTTTTCTCAACATAACAATGAGTTCACTATATTCAAACGGCCTTCACAGTCACCAGATCTCAATCCAATAGAGCACCTTTAGGATGTGTAGGAGTGGGAAATTTACATCATGGATTTGCAGCTGACAACTGCAGAAACTGATGGACCAAAATCTCCAAAAAGTGCTTCTATCACCTGGTTGAATCTATGCCACTAAGAACCGTGGCAGTTCTGAAAACAAAACTGAGTCCAACCTGATACTACAAAAGTGTGCCTAATAAAGTATAACTCATAATAAAAATTAATCAATGTTATTCAAATTGTCATCATGTTATTCTAATGGATCAGGTTAATAAAATACTCGTTTCATTTCTTTTGTCAACTCAATGGGGCTGAACTGTTTCTGATGGTCTGCAACATACTGTTCAATATGTGTTAATCTTCCCTCACTGTCAAATAAATGAATCTGAGCACAAACACAGTTTAAGCCCATTTACACATTGAGTAGATACACAAGCAACAGTTGCATTTTAAAATACTTTGTTTAGACACTTTAGATTCAGAGTGCTTGTTGATTCACCGTAAAAATGTTAGAAAAACAGAATCCAAAATGTGGCAGCTTGTTCATCAGCGTCTAAATGGATTAGCCTCAAAATAAAATGCCAACCTTGCTCCAACAATATAAAAAAAAGTCTGGCCTCTTATCATTTGTAAACATGAGGCGTGCTATTGCAACACCAAAAAAAAAAGAAAAAAGAAATTGTCAGCAGATTCAAAAATTGCTCAAACTTCCTTTCTGCTGCTGCCTTTTGATGTCGTGTTTACCTTGAATGTCTATTTATATCAAGACTGCCACTATTTTGTTTGTTTTATAAAACATTTCTAAATCCTCCTAAAATACTTGTAAAATAACTTGGAGAAGCAGGTAAGAATAAATGATGTTTGCTAAAAAATAAAAACTGGTTCAACTCAAAAACCAGTCTGCAGAGGACAGAACTTCCTGTCCAAATATTAATATTCTTTCAGTGTAAAGGCGTGTAACTTGTGCTTAATATTATTCCGTGAGAATCCTGGACATCTATTCAACATAGAGAGTGAATGAGTTACATTTAGACTGATTTCTGTCTGCTTTCAGTGATTTTCTTTTAGTTTGTAGGTCATTTATATCACAGGTTGTTGTAAATCCTGCCAAAAACACTCCATTATGATGCATGTTAATGTCATATGGAAAGAGGGGCCTCTGTTTGTGTGAGTCTTCATCTGGCCAAAAGACAACGCTGGAAATATTTGTAGGAGACATAAGCAGAGGAAAAAATGTCTGACATTCAATCACAGTGCAGATTATAAAGGCATCTCTATTAAATTTGATTTGGAAACTGTGTCCCAGAAGGCAGACACGAGAATATACACGGCTGCTTCTGCTGCTTCCTGAGCCTTGAACTCGTCCGTCTCTGCTCATCCAAAGACCGAGGCGAACCTGAAACCTGCTCCCGTTTCTGTGTGATTTGTTGTGACACCGGGGCTGCCCTTATCGATTCTGATTAGCATCACTGGTTTCACTTGAGTTACTTACACAGCTGTTTAATATCTAGAAGTCTGCTCTTAACACTGCAGCATGAAGCATGGCCAAACGTACAGCAGAGGAAGTATGAAATCAGATAAGAGATGCACTTAGAAAAAAGGAGAGAAAACTTAACTTGATTTTCAGGACCTGAAAAGAATTAAAAACTGCAGAGGTGGCCAAACGCTGAGGATTTTATTGCTTCCATACTACCCAATGTCAGAAAGAGGCATTGCTTAAACAGCAAAGCACACCATTACAACAGCTCAGAATATCTTCTGCGCGTGCTGTGTTTATCCAGCTGCTGGGGGACACTGTAAAGGTCAGGGTAACTCAGTCAAGGGCAGGTCAACCCAGCTGCACTGGGTCATTCAGAACCATTCACCTCACACAACAAAACAAAGAGCTTAATGTGCTTCTCAGTCTGTCCAACTATAGCGCATCTTGTTAGTGACCTAGCATGCAAAATTCAGTCAGTTACAACTAATTTCTTTATTTATTTCCTGAATAATCAGTCTGAGATAAACAATCACTGTCACTTCCCCTCTTATGTCTTAGCTGCAAAACAGTGCAACAGTGCCTGCTTGTGCTACACATACATTTGTCTTCCTGTTTTTGTGGTCACACATATTTTAAAAGATAATTTAATGTTCAGGCAGTAGAAATTAGAAGTAAAATAATGGGAAATTACCACTGAGACAATGGGTTATCTACAGGGCTGCAGATTCAGGGGAAAACAAAAAACAAACAAAAAAAACATATGAGGACATCTCAATAGTGCCTCCAAGTGGAAATCAGCAGTACAAAACAGAAAGTCAATCTTACTGCAGCAGCACCTCTGTCATGCTTTTCTGCTACAGTGCATATTATGTAACAGATGAGGAAATCTTTGGCCATCTCAGAATATCTGGCACAGAATCCAGTCTCAATTCTAGTCTATTTCTGACTCATTAAAAAAGAGAAGATATTTTGGCTCTAACTCCCCTGTGTGATAGAACTCCTCTGACTCTTGCAGTCTGTGGTTTGATTTCTGCTTACCCTACAGGTCTCTCCGACTCGCTGCCTTCAGCACACTTGAATGTGACCCTCCGGGCGGCAGGTGCAGCAGTAACAGGGGATCCCAGGGTGCTTTGGCCCCTCTGTGTTCCTGTTTGCCCCACCCTGATCAAACGGTTCTCTTCCTCCTCCAGCAGAGCCCGAAATGAACAGGAGGATGGTGGGGACTGGACAGCTGTTGCCCTGCAGGTGGAAAGAAATGGCAGACGGAAAGAATAAGTTCACAATTAAAAGTAGAAGACAGTTGCATTTCTGCTGCTTAAGATCTTGAGTAGTTCAACCATGGTTTCAAGTGTCAAACGTCCATGCTCAAAGGGGACATTTAATCTGCATGCCCTACTTTCGAGGCAAAAGACACTAACGTCATAGTGTAGGTTCGGCCACAAGCCAGATGATGGCTGTGGCACATATTGCAACTTGTTTCAGAAAGAAGAGAACACAAACTGATCTTGTCTAAATGCTGACTTACAAAAATGGCAGAAAATATACTGCTCCACTTCCTCAGTCATAATTTGTAGCTTAGTATTATCTAATCCAAACACAACTAAGAATAGCCAACACTACTCTTCTCCAAACCTTTTACTAAATATTGCACGCATCGCAATAAGCCTTCTGTTATCAAACAACAATCAAAAGGTCACAATGATGATATTTAAACAAAGCAGACTATTAATTGCAGTGAACCCCCCCATTCAATGAATCCAACACAGCATCTGCACCAAATTTCTGGCAACAGTACAATATTATTCTGAAGCCACTATTTCATCTCCTGTGGAAGAGATCAACTGTGGCGCTGTAACTAAGTGGAGGAAGGGAAACTTCTACATTTTCTGCATGCTGCACATTTTCACAATTATCAATCTCATTCAGGCCAGGAATGCATGGGTTCACAACACGAAATACACACAAAACACACACACACACACAAAACAGTTTTTACTTTGACATTTCCTGACATCTATCAAAAGGGACCAGGAAGGTATTCCATGACAGCAGTGGTATTTGTATTTAGGCTCACTCACCAGGCCTTTCCACTGCTTTTGGACGGGATGGATGTGGGGGTTGGTTTAGATGCTGTTGACTCCACCATGGCCTCCTTGTTAGCCATGGCCAACATCTTCCTCTGTTTCTGGGACAGTTTAGTGGAAAGAGGGGAGTGCTTGATGCTTGTGTTGACACTGTGGACCGGTGGGAAAATAAGCAGAGCTGAAGTAAACAACAGTTCCAGATAGTGTATTAAGAACTGAAAGGTACATTTGTAAAGTAAAAGATAATCAGTCATTAAAGCCATCACTGCCTTCTGTGGACTAGAATAAGTGTTATAAATTGTTTGTTCTCAAACAATTTCTCAATTAAATACAGTAGACCACCCGCCCACCTTCCAGGGCTTTTAGGAGTTGCTCCAAGAGTCTGCAGAGAGTTGGCTTCCATGTCCATGATGGTTCTCAGATCCAGGACTGGAGGTGCACGAGCAGGACTGCAAATTGAAAAAACAGAGTCACACTTAATAAGAAGGATATACTGCTCAAATTTCAGTACTTATTTATTTATTAGGGGTGAAAACACTTCCTGTCTGCTAACCACCCCCTCAACATAAAGCGGGTGGATATAAAGTTAAAATTACAACCTTTGAAGATACCTTGTCTTAAATCTTAAACCTTCATTTCTAAGCAGAGGGGACATGAGGAAAACAAATTAATAAGACAATAAAAATGTTTAGAAATTTCAGACAATGAAGTCCATCCTACCAGGGAAGAACCTTTGGGATGGTTTGTGGAGCAGAGTTGGGGGAAGTTGGGAGGCCATTCTTCAGGGAAGATGGGGTGCTGGGTGGGGTCTTCAGCCTCTGACTAAAGGTTTTCTCATCCTGCAGATGAAAATCTTATAAGCACTTAAAGGAGTACACCAGCTGTGCAGTCTTGATTGTAAGCTACCAATTCACTTAATTATTTATACACTTTTAAATGCAAGCATGTGCTGCATCTTAAAAGATTTAAAATTAACCTCAGCTTTCTCATGGAAAACAGGTGACTGAATGTCTCTGGGACTGCCAACCCCCATGTAGCTGCCTTCAGAGTCCGATGTGAGGAGCTCCTGCAGGGACTCTGTCGAGTTAGCCTTACCCGACTTCACCAGGCACGGGGAGACCACTGAGCAAAAAGAGCATGTGTTAGGTAAGACCAACATAATCCTTTCATAAAGTAGCTGACAGCTAACTACCTGCAGCAGGAGGGCTTTGAATGATATCAGAGAGAGTGTAGCCCCCTGAGCTGTCAGAGCGTCTCCTTGGTTTCTTCTTAGCCTTTATTTTAGCCTTTTTTAATAGGATTTCCCTGAGAGACACAATGTTGTAACATTTTTAGAAGATTATTATTTGCGTTAACACATTAACAATTCTTTAAAAAATGTATTCATGGTTATCACAGACAATGCCCTGCCTTTTAGCTATAAACCTTTAGAGTACCTTTAAGTACAATTTTAAACAAAAGAATTAAAAGGAATATACTGTGTACCAACTGATTACCATTTTTGATTGTGTACCTGCAAGAATGATCCAATTCTGTGTCTGGTTTGGGGCTGAATGCTGAGTCCAAATCCTCATCCTCATACACACTGAGGTCTGGTGCACCAGGATACGGGGTGATAACACGCTTCTGCATTGCTGGGATCTGAAATCGAATGTGGGAGGAAGGAAAATTGAAAAAGTAAGAAAATTTGTGTTTCGTTGATTATTTCCTAGTTGTAATGATGCTTTTTGTGAATAGATCTTATACCATTGTAAAGCCTGTTTATTTTCCCTTAAATGGTGCCACATTTGTAAGGAAAATGCATTTGTATGGTAAGTAGCAGAGCTGAGTATGAGAGTTGCGCACATGAAAGAAAAAAAACTTGCCAAATCTTCTTTGCCAATGCCAAACAGCTCATTCTGCTATAGCTGCCTTATAAAACCTAACTTCACATTCAGTTAAGCAAACACACTCGTTTTTATGTCCTCTGCAGAGGCTGTAAAATCTCTTTGTCATGTAGATAATGTTTACGTATACAATTACTGAGTCAGAACAACATGATGAGTGTCCTAACAAAAGACAGATGCAGTGACATTGCTTCAGATTAGGTGAAGCCCCATTGTAAAGCCTTAACCTGAGCATTTTTGTTGAAAATAGTGCACAAAATGAACTTAAATGTTATACTGAACACAACATAAACTAGTAACTGAACCCATAAAAGCATCAGGAAGTGTTTGAAGCTCAGAGCTGTTCTCCCAAAGACTGGATGTCTTTTTACAATTGCAAGAGTCGCCCCCTGCTGGTCACTAAAAAGAATGCAGGCTTAAGCCTTGCTTCCACTTTTCATAGGTCCATCTTTTACACATAGTATATGCCCTTAGCCATACCCTTGCTGTTATTAGCCTACTGTTGTTTTAGATACATTAGATTCTTCATGCCTAAGAAGCTGTAGCCTTAAAAATGTACAGATGCAGACTGGGGTGTTTCTCAGCATGGAAGGTGACTCACCATCTTCCTATAGGCTGCGGAAAGCTCCACGAGCACTTCATCACTAAGAATATCCAGAGCTCTGAGGCCACCAAAGTAAGACAAAACAAAAACATACTGATTAGAAAACACATTTTTCTTCCTTTTTCCATGGACATGTTTTACTAAATACATTCAGGATCTTGTCTTGAAATCCAAAATGCTATCGATCAGCTGAAATGTAAACCGGGTTTAGAGTCTCACTTTGATTCCAGCAGGGCCGCCATGTTGAGCACCATGAACTGGAGGCAGGACAACTTTAATTGCTCTGCATTGTACATGGTAGCAAACTCCAGCAGCTCTGCAGCATTCTTCAGAGTCACTAAGAACAGAAAAGCATGCAGTTTAAAATAAGCTCTACTCAGGAAATTATTCTGAATCAAGATAACATGAGGAAGAAATGAACATAATGCTACCTTGAATAAATCCCCTAAGGCTAATGCTGAGAATCATATACCTAAGAGAGTAGTTACAGGAATCCAGAAGGAACATGACATGAAAATAAGGAAAAACACAAGTTTGCCTAAACCTCAGCAAGTATCAAGTTCTTGTGAACATATTGCTTTTCTCTTTAACCTTCAAATCTGTTATTTTGGCATGACAAATGCAGAAGTTGCATCAGAAACTGAAGTAAGTGAGCCTACGGTTCTCAGTGATGATGACTTCGCACATCTCCTTCAGGCGTGTGATGAGCAGCTGGTCAGCGACAACCAACACATTGCAGACAAACTCTACATTCAGAGACTCTGCCAGGGAAAAGGGAGAGTACAGTCAGTGTGGTTTCTTCTACGTTCATCTAAATTTGGAGCGCACATGATCATTCAAAATAACAGTTCAAATTGTTTGAACAGGGAAGTGGGGGCGAGTTTGTGAGGCTACCTTTAATGGTGGGAGATTCATCTGTGTAGATGTACTCGAGAATGACATGCAGGATCTCTGAGCTGGTGGGCATCTCGAGTGCAGAACAAGATGTAGCCTGAAAAGTTGTGAGACAAGATTATCAGCCCGAGTATCGAATTTAGAGCTAAAGAATATAACAGCAAATGGTGTGGGTGTGTGTGTGTGTGTGTGTGTGTATATACCTCAATCCAGGGATTACCGAGCATACTGTTGAAGTATTCTGCAGAACAACGAACACAAGAGTAAACACGCCATTAATAATCGGTAAATTTAAATACTTTCAAGTATTCAGATTAAGTTAATCACGTGACGCTAACATAACCACAAAATAGAGTTCTCTAACTAGAGACTGTCCAATACGGAAGCTGAGAGCGGCCATGGTACCTATAAACTTTTTTCTGATGGTTTTTTTGTGATAACGCATTATTTATCTCGTTATCACGGAATAATGATTACCGTTTTCCCGAGATAACGCGTTATCTCGGGAAAACGAACTTTGTTTTCTTGAGGTAACGAGTTACTTTACCGATGGTTTTCTTGAGATCACGAGATGATTATCTTTTATTGAATGTTCATGACCAGTTTCTCAGTGTTCTTAAAACCTTTCCAAGTACGGACTCAAGCTGAAAATGTCAGATTGTGGATTGGGTTGTTTAGCTGAACAAATAACCGTAGACCTCCGTGTGCTGACGATCACGTCCTTTATTGTCAAAACCAAAACAACAACCCCCGTGCTGTCTTCCGCACATCACATCACCTTCCGGGGTCACATTCAAGATCCCTAATGTTTAACATTTATTATTCATGAACACCACATCCTGCTGATATACTGTCAACTTTATCGGTGACCCGCTGAGAGGACCGGACCCTCTTCGTGGTCACCCAATGATGCACGAGAGATGCCGTGCAGCAGGGCTGAGCTGCAGTCGAGCCAGCTGTCTCCTTAAATGATGAAGGCTGACATGAAAGTTATTTATCTCATTATCTTGAGAAAACTGTAATCGTTATTCCGTGATAATGAGATAAATAACGCGTTAACACGAGAAAACCATCAGAAAAAAAGTTTATAGGTACCATGGCCGCTCTCGGCTTTTGTAGTCCAAAACATCTTAATGGGTCTGACAATATAAAATCTCAAGTGTACTTATACTGCAGAATAGTCCCAAATAGGACTAATATCATTAAGGAAGAATTTCTTCAATCAGAACCTAAAATATGATTATATAATATAAATAAGATATTATGAAATAATAACTACTCTAGAAATGTCAGAAGGGCTCACGATACTGCAGCTAGGCCTGCAATGTGTCTTTTCTTCTTACTGCTAAAAAGCCAAAAGTTATAGTTTGGCAAAAAAAAAATGTCTGCTGTTAATTACAGTCCAAAATCTACATTTACAGTCAACTGGATTTCATCTTAAAAACAAACCAAAATGAAGTGAATTTACAGTATTTATTCTATTAAATGAGTTGATGACATGCTGTGTGATTCATCTTACCTAGTCTTGCACAGAGGACACTTTTATGACAAGAAAACTCTTTCCCATCTTCAGATTTCAAAGTAACATCACAAAGATAGGAGCTGCACAGACACAGAAAACAAAATATGGGAAAATATTTCAAAGTTAACTTTATAATTTAATCAGTAGCTACAGCTAATTACAAAGACATATATGCATACCATTTTTTCTGGTAGAATTTGGGTTTGTTGCCAGTTTTCTTCTGTGTAACATTAATTTTTCCATTTTCATATTTGACACCATCCAGTCTGTGCAAAAATTAAAACAAACGTGATCAAAACAAAGGACACTGAATCTGCATTCCCAATGACTTTAGAGCACAATCAGCCTCTCACCGTGCTGACAGGCTGCCAAGGCCGAGCTTTTTTGCTACACCCTGTAAGGTTTTCACTGGATTGGCCCCGCCCTCATTGGCTCCAGCCTTGTCACCTTTGCTTCCTTTCCCCTTTTTGCCAGGCTTGGAGCCCTTGCTCTTGGCCTTGTCGCTGTGGCCTTTGGCTGCAGGGGGAAGGGAACGGTACACCTCTAGAGCTGAACGACCACTCAGGCCCAAGTCCTGCAGGTTGCTGATAAGCCTATCCTCCTCTGAATCCTGGCCAAGGCAACAGACGGAGTCAAAGACAGTGTTAATGAAATAAACACAGCTGAGTCGGAGCTAACAGTCCTCCCAAGTCAATGAAAATGAAATTATTGAAGGGTCAAAAATTGATGGTGTTTAAAGAAAAACTGTACAGTATAATCAAGAACCTATGATTTTCTTTTTTCTCACCTGGTTTTGGGCTGTTATGACCCCCGAGACTCTTGGCCGTGCCCCATGTACCAACAGCTCACAGGAGTCTGTGTAGATGAAGTGAAGAGAGTATTCCAGCATGTCCGGTGGGATTTTTTCCAGAATGAGTAAATCACAACCCACGGCATCTTCACTCTTCCTCACTTCCTTTTCAAGCTCTTCGTCAACCCCACAATGCTCAGACATGAACTGCTTTCGGAAAAACTCGGACCTCATTGACAAAATGTACTTGTGAGCCGGGAAGGTGCGATCACCGGCCTGAAGCGTCACATCGTGGATGTTGTCCATTTCATCCGCCTCATCCAGAAGGCTCCGGAAGTGTTGGGAGAAGGAGGATGGAGAAATACTGGGAACCTCAAACAGGCTGTAGTACATACATGGGAAGAAGACATTTAAAAAAATATATATAATATTCTTTCTTTTTAAACGCGCGCGCACACACACACACACAGACAGAAAAACAACTGGAATTAATCTTTCAAGTATTTATTTTCTGATTAAACTGCCAAGGCATCTTTTCAATAACAAGAGAACAATGATAGCATGTAGCACAATACTTAAAGAGACTAGGATCTTCCCAGCTGACTCCTAATAAAGTAATGAATGTAATCAGCAAAGAGAAGATCTAAAAATAAAAGATGAGACAAGCTGCTCAGAGACACAGCCCACTGTTCTGATTTATGCCTAAACAGCTGCAATATGAATCCTAAACGTAACATTTAGTGACCTGATTAAGTATGAGGGGAAAGTACTTTAAAGTCCTTTTTCCCCTCCCTTCCCATTTCCTGAGAGGAAGAATCACTTTCACCTCTAGATCACACAGTTCACATTTAAGGGTTTACCTTACTGTGGGTAGTGATAAGAATGCTTTTATTGTGGAAGCAATAATTTATAACCCGTATTATTATTAATGATGACATGTTCATCATTCTCAGAATTATTAACCGTCTCCTGTTTGCTTAAGTTTGGATTTCAAAATTCCCATACACACAAAGAACCATGATTTCCTAACTTCATTTCAGTTTCTATGCATCGTTTACAGAGGATGTGTTTAAGTTCCTTTCTTAACTCTAGCTTGACTGGTCCAAAAGTGTCTCTCTAGGCAATAAAATAATCCCAAATTAATCCAATCCTCACACCAAATAAAAAAAAAAACATTTAAGATAAAACTACAATGATTGTGGACGATGTTACTTTGGTTGTTGCCGAACTGCATTCTTATACAGGGAAGTGTTTGGTATTTAGCCTACATTTATTGATTGGAAAGAAGAAGAAGAAAAAAAAAACAATATCCTAGAATGACCGCGTACTTGAAGCAACTCTTCAATAATGACAGTGCTGTCAGTAGGTTTCTGAAGTGGCCCTGAGTCCATGCAGTCATTTCTGTTGCCACCTGGGGGCCCAAATATAACCATTTCCAGCCGTGTCTGTTGGGCACTTCTGGATTAATGATGTTATAATTCTGTTTTATATTAAACTAATATTCTACTAATAACCATCTGCTGGTTTTCAGAATGTTGAATCCCTTCTCACCTTTACGTTTGAAAGACAGCATGTTATATACTCAATCATGAACTGACCTATACGTGCCTAAGTGTTTACTGCATTTTACATGCTCGAGGGCAAGTGTACCTAGTTTTTGGGTCAGCCTGAAGAACTCCAAAATTCCGTCCCTTTGAGTCCATGGTGATGTTGACAGCTCTGTGGACATATGGAAGTTTCTCCAGGCGGATTCGTTCGTACAGTGTGCCTGCATCTGAGTGGCCACACACCTCCACGCTGACCTCTGTAACACAGACGGAGAACATTAAAAACATGGTAAACAATAATAATAATCCATTTCCATTCTTAAAAACTATTTTGACAAGTTTGCATTAATGATTCATTTTCATGTTGTTCAGCTCCAGATTCTTTTCTTTTATGACTTTTGCTGTTTAATTTTTGATTCACTTGCAGAGCATTAACCCATTCCTCTTGCTAAAACAGTTTATAACTTTCATTAAAATGTATTTTATAGTTAGAGATTACTATAGTCACATTATGCTAAAATCCAATCCAAACACAGATAAAAATCAGGAAGAAAAATTGCCAACTTAGGTATTCAATATACCTTATTTCTAAATTTCTCACCTTTCTTCTCCCCGCACTTCTTATATTCTCCAGCCCACACGCCACTGAAGCCTTCCCCATCCTGAGTCACAAACATCATGCTGTTCTTGCTGAGAGCGATGTCCGTCATGAAAACCTGACGTGCATACGCCCACCGGCACTGTCTCACCAAGCTTCCAGAGAAACGCCAGCAAAACACCTGACAGAGACAAGAGAAAAACTAATCTTACTCACCATTTTTATCTATACACTGCCATACAGGTAAGGCAGACTTTGGATTGTGTAACTCTGTAGCATAGGTTAGATAACAACAGGAAAAGTAAAGTGCAAAAATAACGGGATACATTCTTTCCATGTAGCAATATACTGTATAAAAAAATGAGGCAGAAGTGAACTATAGCTTTACAGTTTTACATCCTCCTCCTTTTGAATACTCAAGAACGGCACCTGCATTGTGCTGCTCAAAGTACCTCTAAAGTAGAATAGAAAGCACTACACTGAACAACAATGCACTTACCCTCCCAGCTGTATCTAATGCCAAGATGACCACCTTTTCCACTCCTCCCTCGTTCAAGATCTGTGGAGCTACTCGATGGTCCAAACTCCCCCCACTCACCAAGACCTTCTTGATATTGAGCTGCCTGAAAGAGACCAATCAAAAATCAAGAAAAAAAGAAGAGCAGTGTACAAAACACATTAAAATGTACTTACTCAGCCCCATTAACAAACCCTTTTATAGCACTAAACTATAGAAATCGGAGAAAAGGCAACAATTATTTCCAATTCAGGGGATATTTAATATAACACAGCCAAAGTTGTCATAAAGCTGTTCTCATCTAAATATTATTCTTTTTCTACTGGCAAACAACAGAACAGAGACTGAAATGTAGTTCATCAAGACTGCATGTTAACCAGCAGCGGCTGGCAAGTGGCTTATATTTACAGATGAAACAATCACTTGGAGACAAAGATAGTGAGACAATTGCCATGATTGTAAAATTTCTTCCACGTCTGCGCTGAACATGATGACAGATAATAGTCCTCTGTGTGCTTTGCCAGAGTACGTGCGATTTTCAGGAGAAAAGTATGGGACAGTCAGAGTGAGGTGAAGGATCAGAATCGGATTTTTTATTGTCATTATGCCAAAACGCAACAAAATTATATGCAATCCAATTTCAGAAGAAAGCAATCTAACGGCCTATAAGTGATTTCATTACAGATGCTGTCCTCACAAATGGATTAAAAAAATAAAATAAAATACTAAAATGGGTCATTAAATGTCGCTTAATTTAAAATCTATTTATTGATTAGTGTACAGGAAAAACTAGAGTGACTATAGCGTAGTTATAACAAATACTTTCAATAAAAATATGACAATGTGAAACATTTGAGTCTCTCATGGTGATAAACTGAAAATTATGCAATTACGTTCGGCTTTACCACCAAGACAAACATTCCCCCTTTAGCTGTCCCATCTGAAAACTATTGTTCTCACTTGTCTCATGGTGTAATTTTCAGCAAAAAAAAAAATCACAATCACAATCACAGCCCAGAGCAAATATAAGAGACCACAGTTAGCAAACAGCTGGCGAGTGTAACCTTTGGTAATCAAGAGTTGGTGGAAACAATAGCACAAAACAAAAACCAAAGCTAAAGGAGACTGAATGCTGGATGCAAACTTGCAATGTAACCAGAAAGATGACTCCAAACCATTGTATTGCTCGATGTGTAGATGAACAATTGTTTTTTCACCACACCAAATTAAAAGTGGATCATAAAAATATTGAACTCATACCTTGTTTCTGCTGCCCCCAGGTGGCCCAAAAATTAATTATTGCAACTTTTAGACGTAATTAGGTGACCACTTCTACAATTGTACTCTAGATACTGATGATATAGTTTTTATTCACCTTGAAGCCAACTTCTTGCACTGGTAGTCAGCCAACAGGTATACATCCCCCTTCTCAGTCACAACAACTGTTGCGCCATCACTAGCTGCTGCCATAGATATGCTCACATCCTTGTGGTGCAGGGCTGACACCTGCCGGGGGGCTGTTACACACTTTTCTCCATTAGGATCAAGCAAGTAACCTGGAAAGGAGGGAAAAACATAACAGACAGGAACTGCTTATTAAAGAATTTGTGATAAATACATTTTGTTTGTTTTTAATCTTTTTAAGTGGCATTTCACAAAAACACAACTAAATTTCTCTCTTACACAAGTAAATGGCAGATTGCACAAAAGTACTTTCGCAACACGATTCATGACTGTGTGCTAATAATATTGGCTGTGTTCGCTGGCATCGTTCCACTTTGCCACATGCTGTGGGCTTCACCTTAATCTGACTGAACCCAACTTTTGAATCACGTCAAGTATCTGAAAAGAGTTTTTTGGGTTTCTTGGGTCCTTTTTCCCTTTTGTTTATACCCATTTCTAAGGACGAAACTTACCCAGCTGGCCTCCATTGAGTCCCATTGTATAGACAGCCTCCCTGGTCCACAGCACTGTGTGGAACCTTCCTGCTGCAACTCCAATCACCATCCTGCCTTTGAGAGTCTTGGAGAAAACCTATATGCAAAGCAAATCATTGTATCACAAAGAAACAGATTATATTAAAGAACTCTTGATATGATGTCAGTTCATATGGTCATCTTATACAGCATTAACAGCCAAATTAGTTAAAAGGTAAAACAATGCTTACGCTGCAAAACATCAGCAACTCCCACTGCTATCCTACCTGTTTAGGTACAAATGCTGAGGCAGGAGGAGGAGCTAGGCCCAGCTGGTGGAATGTGTTAAGACCAAAAGTATAAACATAGCCTTCCTCTGTCAGGACCACTGTGTGGTCTTTAGCTGCTGCCACCTGGGAACAGTGATGGGACATCAGACCTTCCACCATTCGAGGAACCTGGAAATAGGAGGAGGAGGACAAGGAGGAGGAGAAGGCTTAATAATTGTTTCCAAGGTCATTTGATTTACATGAAAGAAGTGTTAAATGTTTATCAGCAGAAAACTCATACCAAAGCTCTAGAAAATTAGACCTAACACCTTTTTTTTTTTACTCAAAGAGATGCCACTAAAAGCTCAGGAAACAAATGAGATTGTGCATTTAGAGTAACAGCCTTAATGTAATTTCTGTACTGTATATCTGTGAAAAAGGGATCTTAGTAAATTAGATACAGAAACGATGCCAACACTTCCTTCACTTCCCCACCCTGAACTTCATCTAGTGGCAAAATCTAGTGTTCCCATTTAACCTAGTAACTGTTCACACATACTGTATTATGTCTTTATTGACACACTTTTCCAGCCTGTACTCAAAGCTGAAAAAATCTGAACCTTTGTGCTTGCAGATTTTTTTAAATCTACTTGGAATATGTGTTCAAATGTATTCAATATTTAGTGCCCCTCCAGTCTGGTTACTGACAAAATCCGCTCTTCAACAGAAAAGACGAAGAAGAGAAGAGAAAAAAAAGGTGGGTGGAAACCGTGCTACCCACAGGTCTAAAAATGGAGGATTTTCTGAACTATTGCTGCTAACAAAGCTCAAAACACCAGTCATGAGGAGAATACAACAAAGTGAGATTAATGGCTTAGCAAGCTATGCCTAGCTTAAAGTCAGCGTTTTCTGTGTTACAAAGTGGCTTTCACAATGGGCTACATCATCATGGTAACTTATACTGAACACATAACCTGGTCAGGAGAAGATTATATTAGTTTTTAAAATGTTTGCATTTGCAATCTATGCATTTCATTATCATGGGAATGTGCATGTTATAATCAGGTGATGCAGAAAATGTATTAATGTTGCTATACTTGATTCTAATCTGCTGCTAATTCTCTGCTAGACCTACAGAAGCTGGAACGCAGAACACAAACAAAGAATGTGCGTTCAATCAATAAAATTAATTTCACTTTGATCAAACTAAACTGATTTCCACATCTCCTTCATTAAGCTATGGGACAGTAACCTTTAATGTTTAAATGGATCCAGTATAAAGTATGCTCCACTATGCTCTAATCTGCAGCCATCACTTTAGAAATAAACAGCAGCATCAAGAGCGCACTCAATAAAATAATTAACATGAACTAAAATTTTTATTTTAAACACTCATGTATTCAATCCCAAGATTTTTTTTCTGCTGGATTATTCCCGTCTTATTTGTAAAAATGTTGCATTTTAAATCACCATTTTTTTATCATCATCTGATAACATCTCTGATTGGAGGAGGCAGACTCATAGGGATCGTTTTGTATTGAAGAAGAGTCATATGACCCCCTTTTTATGTAAGCACACACAGAGCCTGAAGAAGAAACCCCAGCTTAACAGAGAAAGTTGATACCTGTTGATACTGGGGCTTTAGGTTTTGTCGAGCCAGCTAAGTCAAAGAAAGCTTGGCTGTGTTGAACTTTCTTTGTAGTACTCTCTGAAGGAGGTGGGAAAAGAACCCATGGGTAACAGCAAGTCTAACAGAAAAGCACCTGCAGTAATCTCTACAACTGTGCTGAATTCTCTGTCCACTACAAGAGAAACACTGAACAGAAAGACACAATAAAGGAAACCACTGCTCTCTAGCCACCTGGATGTTTCACAATATTTCTGGGAAAATGTTCTGAGGACAGAGTAGACCAAAGTTGCATTTTTTGGCAAAATTACACAACACTATGTTTGTAACAGAAAAGCCAGAGCACACCAATACCAAATCTTCATGGAACAGACCACTCTGGGGGCTTGCAAATATCCTAAGCAGCTAAAGAAAACACCAACTTGTTGCTGCTAAAAGAGGTTTTATGACTTACTATCAAAGACATGTTGACTTTTTAACAGCCTGGACAGTCAATGAATATTTAATGTGTTCAACGGAGACCCGAAAAGTACAACTGTTAGTATTATTTGTTTAATCAAATTGTGTTTGTCTATAATTGTGACTTACATGAAAATCAGATCCAAATCCAGTTTAAAAAACACATTTTTTCTTGAAACTTTAATTCTCTGTAATTTAAGCAATATATCCCACAAACACAGTTATAAGTTGGTCATTTATCCATCAGCATAAAACAGTGGTCCTTATTGTGTGTTAATGATGAAAATTCTTGATGATAATGGAATTTTTTGTTCATTAAAGAGGAAGAAATTCTTCTTTTTTTTTTTATTTATTATAATGGGGCATTTTGCCATGATGCCCAAGAACAAATCTCACCAGATATGTCTGTTCATCTCCATGGCCAAGTCTTCCTCCCTGTCCATGCCCACAGGTGAACACTTGGCCTTTCTGAGACAAGAACACAGAGTGGAACTTACACAGCACCACCTGCAGAAAGAACAAACAAACATAACTGTGATATCCCCTTGTTGCTTTCAGTTTAAATAGACTGCATGTCCCACTAGAGGAAAATTATGAGGTACTGGGTTGTGCTGATTAATGCTCTTGTCATTATAATTTTGACCCCACAGCCGAGGCTGTAATGCATCTCTTTCCATGTCCCTCGGCCAAGCCCTCTTGTAGCGATAGTAAAACACTACGCCAATAAAAGGCCAGGGCACAGGTGGAAAAGCAAACATCATTACTAATACATCGCTCCCCTCAAGCCTTCAATAGAGCACAGGGATGTCTCCTGAAGTATCGCATTGATGTGGACATCCACACACATGCATACACACGAGTGTAGCTCATTTAATTAAAAACATGTCATTGTGGAATTAATATTTAACCTCTGGCACCTGCTGGATTGGGTTAGGAAGACAAAGACTACACTAAGTCCCACTGGGTCATGAAATGGTCATGAAATCAGATCCACCTGTCCCCGACTACCTTTATAAAATAACTCCTGCAGGTTACGGGGAAAAACACCTCAGGCCTTCTGCTGCAAACAGCAATTATGTAACACTGGGCACAGATAAATGGTTAATACATAAATAGAAAAGTGAAAATAAAGCAAACAGAGCCTTATCTTATTCCAACACCCGGTGGGTACCCACACACCACTAGGGGTAATTGAACTAGTTCCAGGCGCAATATTAATCACACTAAGAGCCTTCACATGACAAACGCATGAAATTGTAGCCTGGCTGGCACAGTCTGGCTAGCAGGGGTTAACAATGTACAGACTAGCTCCATTAAGTCACAAACGAAGGTTGTACAAGAGATGATAGTCCATGCCTGATAATACAGCAACAATACCCCGTATTAGACTCAAATAACATTACTGATCCCTCACCTCCCAGATGAACCAGGAACTGTGTCCATGACTCATTACAACATACCAAATGATATTATGTAATATGCTTTAATGAATAACTTAATTCATTTATCACAAGTACAGTTTGAAGTTCTCCAGCTTAAGCATTACATCAGCTACTGTGGAATAAACAGTATCAGACAGCTGAAGGGATAAAAAAAAAAAAAACTTTTTTGCAAATGTTGGAGGAGGTGGTGGTGTAATACGGGACTCTAGGGAGTGTTTTGCTGAATTCACCCAAGTGATGTGGCTTATCTGAAACACCCATGTGCATTGACTTTTTTCTTTTTTTAATATAATGTAACATGTCGGCATTGAGTTGAAGCATGGGGCATTTAACAGTGCAACAGGGATATACAGTACAAGAGTCAGCTTTTCAGAGTCCATTGACAGATTTTAAAACAGTAATGTGTTGTTAGCCTACCTGCTTGATGTAAACTCCAGTTCTGGCAAACACATCCACAAGCTCAGGGTGCTGTCGGCTCTCCTGATTGCCATGGCCGAGACTGAAATTAGTATTGTTTCCCCATGTGTATACTTCAGTTGGGTCTGAAGTGAAGAAAGAAACACCATTATAAGGAAAGCCAAAATATTATCTCTGCTTAAAACTTGATTTCACTACAAAGGCTTGTTTTGCAAACCAGGATTTGGGTCTTAGTAAGGACCCTTTCAGGTTTAATCCTGGGTGCACAGGGTTTCAAAAATCACCTCTTCCCATGCTACACTGCCATAGTAACATATGCGGCAAACCGAATCTGCTCTGGACCAGGATATGTTCCAGACAGGAGAACACATACAAAACTACCACCTTCTGACCAATCAGTTCACCAGAAATAAAGCCACTAGAAAAGTCTGAAAATTTACTACCTGCACACTGAGGTTCACCATGTTCAGGTAGTAAGCTTTGAAGACAGTTTTTGTCTTTCTTTGTAGAGTATCAATAACATATGTAGATTTTTTTTTTAACTGTTTGCTGCAAGCAAATTGAAAACATTTTATAAGCCTTAATATAGCAACATGATACTAAGTTGGAGCACTTAAGCTTTGTACTTGGTGGCTTCAGGTGCAAGAATAACAATAAAACTGCTTTACATACATCACACAAAACAGACTTAATTTAACATGCAATTGTAATTATATGTCTGATCTCCTGTGTCCTAATGACAGAGCTATGAAAAATCTGTTAACTTACACAGTCAGCATTTCTGGTGCTTTTCCAGTCTTACTGTGCAAAGGATTTAAAGTGCAGATACATTTACACAGCGTTTTCCAACACTGTACTACTGTACAGCACTTTGCCTATCATACACTCACATTTTGCTTATTTTGCTGCAGCAGCTCTCTTGCTTTCAGCTAGGGTTATAAAATTTAACCTCTTTGTATTTTTTTAATATTACAATCTGATCATGTTCTTAAAATATACTGCTCTGCTGCCATCAGACTTGTCTGTGTTTGTGTTTGGTTATAAGCCGCCAACACCGCCTCTTTAACGTAAGCTACATTTGAAAACCTTGAGTTGTCTTATCCAGCTGCTAAACCACTTTGATTTTCTGGTTACCAGTGTAGAATAAGCGCAGCCAGATAAAAAAAAAATATCCCAGGTATACTGCTTTGCAGTAGAAGCCCCAAGTATTTTGAACAAGGAAAGTCAAGAAACTCCAAAACAAAACCGAAGCAGTAAAAGCAGCATCTTGGGGTTTCAGCTTTTCTTACCAGTGTTTCTGAACACAACATGTGATGGGCGGTCCTTCATGGTCAAGTCCAGGACAGAAAGTCCTTCCTTGTCCTGGGTGGAGAGAAGTCCTCCATGCTGAAACAAAAAAACTGTAGGTCAAAGTTTGAGTCTCTTCAGAATAATGTTTTTCATTTTATGCCACTGAAAACTTTGATTGGAATTTCCATTATTGGTAATAATGTAATGAACACAGTGATTGATAATTTTCGAAGACAAATCAACACACACACACCTTCACCAGCGACATGAGACAGTGGATCTGTCCATAGAAGGCGCTGCGGTGCAGAGCAGTCCAGCCAGATTCCTTATCCTTAACCATCAGGTCAGCACCCTTACTTTCCAGCAGCCACTCCAGCAGGGCCTTCTTACCCAATGAGGCTGCCATGTGTAGGGATGTGCGACCAAAGCAATCTCGCAAGGTGGCCGCATTGTGGCAGTGTGAAGTCAGGAACGCCCGGAGCTGCCCCTCAGAGCCACTTGTTATTGCAGCAACCACCTGGTCTGCATGCTGCTGTGAGCGGCATTTGGGGGTGCAGTCCAGCAATGCCTGACTCATCCTGACCTCTGAGAAAATCTTCAGTGAACCCCTTCTCCTCTTTGCAAAGTCCTTCTGCCAGCCCACCACCCACAATTGCAAACACACTCAAAAACAATGTGATGTGTGGTAGCAAAATAAAAAACACTGAATAAAACAGAAAAAGAAGGGGGGAAATGGTCAAGGTGGTATGGAGTGCTAGAATTGTGCTTGTGTTGAGGTTCCACTGCACCCTAGCGACTCCAGAGCCTCTGCTTGGCTCGTTTCAGTCCACCATTTCGACCGAGGACCGCACGTAGAGCAAGGTGCTTGAAGTACACAATGGCATCAGGAATTCAATAAATAGAAAACTTCTTTATGAATTTATACAAAAGAATTGTACAATGTCTGCAAAAATAGTCTTCCATCTACTTATTTACAAAAGGCAACAACTTCACCAACCCTCTGACCTTCTCCTCCTGCAGTCCCAACCATCAAACCTGAGGGGAAAGGCCACCTCCCCCCCCCAAATTTTCACACTCTCTTTTTCACAACTCCATAATTGTAGAGTGCACCTGAAGAAGAAATGTGAATCACCATGAGTGGCAAGCATCATAAACACTTTGTTTACATGCATGTTTGCGGCAGTGAAATACAAAACAGCAAAAGTGAGAACAAGTTTGCCCTAATGCCAGCCTTACGCGGCACGGCTCAGCCTATGTTAACAGGTTAGGGAGGTTTAATGTTGACTAATCATCGCAGTTATGTAATAGGCTAACTTAGCTTAGCTCAATGTTAATTGTTGTTGCTGTTGTTGTTGTTGTTGGCTGCACCCTCATCCACCCAGCTTCGGCTTCAGGTAGCAGATCTTTGATATTACGGTCACAGTGGTCCCATTTCTTTAATAGTAACTGTCGTATCTCCTTTATTGCTTATCTTGATTGCTGCAGTAGCAACCTGTGCACATTAGCTACTTAACCCAGTAACATTAGCTCATACTTCCCACCAGGGTACTGCAGCACATATCATTTCAGCCACCCAAAGTGGGCTGAATGCACCAATAAAGGCAAGTCTGAGACTCACCCCGGTGTAGTTAGTTAAAGACAGTTACCTAATGCTATTCTGACAGCTAGCTTGACTGACACATCATCCCAAGCTAACATTAGCGAGCTGATAACGCTGAGGGAAATAAACATCACCTCATTTCTTACCTTCCGCTAGATAAAGAAAAAAGAGGACAGGGAGAAAGCAGCATCAACGACGTACATCCACTGTGTCATTACTATAAATAAAAGGTGATAATGACTGTTTCGCCGGTGCGAATTTTGGACAGGACTGAGCCCCTGCAGGTTTGGTAAGAGCCCACGTCAATGTCGAGACTTCTGATTGGCCACGGTGGTTACATCCTGATGTCCTATTGGTTGTTTTTTGGGGCGGTCTGAGTTCAGAGTGTGCAGTTGCTCTGTGCATGATGTCATAGGAAATGTTTCTAATATTCAGTTTCCTGTACACATTTTATTAGATAGTAACATAATAATAAAAAACAAAATATGACTGTAGTTTAAATATTACCTCTTAGCAATCTTGTAAGGTAATCAAAAGAAAATGTATTACTTGCACCATTTAACATTAATTTACAAGTGTCCCATGGCAACAACATCTTTCATCCATCCATCCATCCATCCATCCATTCTCTTCCACTTATCCAGGGCCAGGTCACGGGGCAGGAGCCTAAGCAGAGAAACCCAGGCTTCCCTCTCTCCAGCCACCTACACCAGCTCATCGGGAGGGACCCCAAGGCGTTCCAAGGCAAGCCGAGAGATATAATCTCTCCAGCGTGTCCTGGGTCTACCACGGGGACTCCTCCCGGTGGGAAATGCCCAGAACACCTCACCCAGGAGGCATCCTAATCAGATGCCTGAGCCACCTCAACTGGCTCCTTTTAATGTGGAGGAGCAGCGGCTCTACTCTGAGTCCCTCCCGGATGGCTCCTCACCTTATCTCTAAGGGACAGGCCAGCCACCCTTTGAATGAACAACATCTTATTTGTGAATATTAATTGTAAAGATATTTTGAAACGTAAATAACATTTTAAAACCATGCCTAATAACTGTTTTATTCTTTCAGCAGTGAATAAAAACTTATATAATGGTCCACATTTGAGCATGCCACATTTAGCGTGGGTGTGAAAAGAAATGTTAAAAGCATCGTGTCAGTTACAGCAGTTAGATACTCAGAATGAAGGTTTCATGGAATTACACAGATGATTGTCATGTTGGCCAAAGCTAAGAACAGGAGATGGTCAAAGGTGGATAAAGCTAGAATTACACGCAGAGCCACACTAGGGGCTGCTCCCAAACATGACATATTAATGAGCACACCTTCCCTCACCATTCAAGGATCAAAGAATCCATAGCTTTTCTTATGAATTTTGCTCAAACCACCAGACAATGTTTCCACTACAAAGTCCCACTGAAGTGCAATTGCAACCAAATAGTTATGACATAATTAATTAGGCTTTAAAACAGATTTACAAATTACAGATTAAGTATTGTACATAGTCAAGCACATATATTAGGAAACATGTGAACATTTTGTCCTCAAAGTTGATGTGTTAGAAGCAGGAAAAAATGGGCAGCATGAGGATTTGAGTGAGTTTGACAAGGACCAAATTGTGATGGTTAAACAGCCTGATCAGAGCATCTCCAAAACTGCAGCTCTTGCACGGTTCCTGGGTCATGGGTGGCCAAGGCTCACTAATGAACACGGGGAGTAAAGGCCGTGTGGTCCGATCCTAAAGGCAAGCTACTGTAGCTCAAATTGCTGAAAAAGTTGATGCTGGTTCTGATAGAAAGGTGTTAGAGTACATAGTGTATTGCAGTTTGTTGTGTCTGTGGCTGTGCCCATGCTGACTCCTGTCACCTGCCAAAAGTGCCAACAATGGACATGTGAGCATCAGAACTGGACCACAGAGCAATGGAAGCAGGTGGCCAGGTCTGATGAATCACATTTTCTTTTACATCATGTGGCTAGCTGGGTACGTGTGCATCGCTTGCTTCTGGAACACCTGGTACAAGATGCATTATGGGAAGAAGATCTGCTGGTGGAGGTAATGTGATGCTTTTGGCAATGTTCTGAAACCTTGGGTCCTGCCTTCCATGTGGATGTTACTTTGGCACGTACGCACTTACCTAAGCATTGTTGCACACCACGTACACCCTTTCATTTAAACACTTTTCCCTGATGGCAAAAATAGTTCAGGAATGATTTGAGGAGCCTAATGAGTTTGAAGTGTTGACTTGGCCTCTAAATTCCCCAGATCTCAATCCAGTTGAGTGGGATGTGCTGGGAAAAAAAGTCCAATCCGTGGAGGTCCCATCTTGCAACTTACAGGTGTTTCCCTCAAAGAATACAGCTCATCTAATGAGGTTTGTACTGAATTGTACTGAATATCGAACATTAAGATAGGTCTTTAGATTAAGCTACTTTTACCCACAGGAATTCACCCAAAAAAAACAATCCATGAATTTAACCATGTTAAATAACATTATCTGAAGGTTTAATACTCCAAGAAATGCTCTAAATGAACTAGCAAGTGGTTATGAGTCAATGGAATAATGTTATGTAAAGTGGGACAAGGATACCTCGTTAGATTCTAACAGTTTGCTGTTGTTCATCTGAATAGGTTCTCAATAGCATACATACAGTGAAATCAAAGTTTAGAAGCATCATATGTCACTTTCATTTGTGCAAGAAAAATTTACCAGCTGAGTGGGACAGTTTTTGTTGGTAAAGTTGGAAATTTACTTTAGTATTGAGACGTTTCATGTAAGAAAACTTCAAGACTGGGAGGAGACACAAACCCAGCATCAGGAGGTCACAAACTGGCGTACTCCTACTGCTGGCCCCAAGCCTGAGTAAATGGGAGGGTTGGGTAAGGCGTAAAATCTATGCCAAATCAAACATGCAGATCCATCCACCGTGGTGACCCTTTAAAATAAGGGAACGCCTAAAAGCAATGAAAGCAAATTGATTCATATTCTGTGGCTTAGTACAAATTATAATAATAAGTTTAGTAAGGCCTAAATTGACAATTCATTCAATTCAAAACACTTTAGTTATTCCTGAAGGGAAACTGAGCATAGCATAGTATCATCTAAAGTAGAAAAGTCATATGAGATTTAAAATATTTAAAAAAAACAGCTGAAGCATGCATAAATGTAAAACCCTTCCAGCCCCCATTCATAATCTCTTAATCATCTTAATACCAAAGACAGTGCTGTGACTTGTCCTTTCTAATTTGTCGCACTTAATCTAACAGTAAGACTGGCTTGTTTCTTTGAATCTGTTCCGAATTTTTTTAGACTACATAGAATATTTTAGTATTTAAAAATACTAACTCTGACATTCACGAAAAACGGTGGTCAAAACTGATCATTAACACGTCTACAATAACTATCCATAAGCTCATGTCCCATTTAATATGAACCCAAGATGAACCATTCAGCCCTCTTCATACGTGTAACAGAAATGATAAGCTCCGAGTAAGTTTGTCAATACTTTTCAAGAGTTCCAGGTCGTGTTCATGAAAAATAAACCACGTATAAGCGTCATCGTGACTGTGAAATTAAAACTGAAGCCTGAAGGAAACTTGTGTGAGTTTTCTGTTCACCCCCGTTTCCTTGAATAATGGTACGCTCCCCTCCTTGCACTGGTCTGTGCCGTGCTGCTGTGGTTGGTCTTTCCCTCCAGACTGGCAGCGATTAGGAGAACGGAATGCTGGAAGTACGTATGTAACATATGGCTCCTCTGGGAGAAGGAGAGGGTTGTCTGTTTGGAAACCAGTAGCCCGAGTAAGTAATTAGACTAAACAAGATTTGTTTGGATTTGCTGGTTTTACCAAGAAAAAGGATCTTGTGCTTTTTTTTTCTGTGAGATTCGGAAGACAAAGAAATAGGATCGCAGAAGTTTGCCAGCTTCACTGAAATGTAGACTCATCCTAAATGAGGATGGTGTGGCGGTAGTTATATGGAGTTGGAAGCGGGAGCATTTTTTCCGAAAGGATAACCGCGAGGAAACACTGCTGGAAAAACTTTCCTTTGTCCCCCCCTCCGGAAGAACGAGGCAGCGGTCGGCCGCTTTGGGTTAGCGATCTCTTTACGCACGGTCTGCGCGCACTGATTTCCAAAATCCAAGATGCGCATGTTAAGCACGTGCGAGTGTAACTGCGGGGCCACCCAAGGGAGACTCCGAAAGTCCAGTGTTGTCTTTGTACTTTTTCTCCTCGCGATCGTGCCGTCCGGTCGCGGCTGCCCGGAGGAATGCGTGTGCTCCTCACACACTGTGACATGCCAAAACAAGGACTTGCACAGGATTCCGCATGCCATACCAAATAACACCACGATCCTATTCGTCACAGGAAACAACATTTCCCGTCTTAGCATGGCCTCCTTCCCAACCCTCCTGGAGCGATTAACAGAGCTCTATCTCAGTGGGAACGAGCTGGAGTATGTGGATGCGGAGGCATTTGACAAATTGCCAAACCTCACGCTGCTGGACTTGAGCAACAACAGACTCCAGAATTTAAGTGAAAGTGCTTTTCCGAAGGACAATAAACTGCAGCACTTGAAACTCGGCAGGTCTTTTCACAATCATTCCAGAATACATGTGCTTCTAAATTTCCTGCGCAGTGGAAAGCTCCGCCATCTGACAGTCTTGGACCTGTCCAGCAATGACCTTGTGATCCTTCCGAGCGACATATTCACCAGCCTTTCCAGCCTGGTCACCCTCAGCCTGCAGAACAGCTCCATCATCCACATCCATAACGGGACTTTCAGAGCGCCCCCGCTGCGTGACCTTGACCTGAGGGACAACCGCCTGAAGGATCTGCCCCGCACAGTGATGGCAGAGTTCAGCCTCCAGCCTGGCCTCCACATCCAGCTGGCAGGGAATCCCTGGCGCTGCTACTGCTTAATCGAGGAGACGCTGATGTGGCTGAAAAACTCCACTGAGGTCATAGACGTCCAGAATCTGACCTGCGCGTATCCCGAGGACCTGAGAGGCCGACCACTCCTGCAGGTGGAGCCGTACCAGCTGAAGTGCTTGACAGATATGGACGGCGTGCTAGGGACCTCTTATGTGTTCCTGGGACTGGTGCTGGCCCTGATTGGCGTTATATTCCTGCTGGTCCTCTACCTGAACAGAAAGGGCATCAAGCGGTGGATGTACAACATCCGGGACGCTTGTAGGGACCACATGGAGGGGTATCATTACAGGTACGAGATAAACTCTGACCCACGTTTGGCCAACCTGAGCATCAATTCAGATGTGTGAGGGAGAAGGGGACACCATCTGGGACCTTGCAGTGAGATTAAAAAAAATGACTTAATACTATTAAGATTTGCATGAAAGTCTTCCTCCTTTCCCCCCATGCTATTACTCAGACTTCACACCTGTCGTCGCTCCTTTTTACCCCTCCCATGACTTTCCATCAGCGACTGCCGCATGTCCCGTACCAGTACCTGGCAGCTGTGACGTCAACAGCATTGTCTCTGTGTAACAGTGCATGGACAATGAGTCGTGGCAAAGGGTTTTTTGAGCAGTTGCAAAGAGTGATATGTTCTATTTTTACTTTCCCCTAAAGGATAAACGAATGAAGGGAACTGACTTGTAACTGAAAGAATATTTGTCAAAAACACTTGCTGGTCGTTGCATCCTTCTCATGATACCTCCGCTGCAGAGAAACATTATACTGCTCGAGTTTGTTTTTAATACGTGAATATGTGTAATACGGTATGCCCCCCTCTTTTCTTTTCTTTATTTTATTTTATTTTTTGAATGATTATATTGCTGCGTAGCTCTTTGGATTTGTTAGGTGGATGTGATTGCTCTTTTTTTTTCCCTGTGATGATATTCAGCTGAATAAAACGCTTCTGGGTTGCTGGCATCTGTCTCGACTGAGGGCCTTTTAATTGTAAGACTGAGGAATGCGATCCCAAGGCTGTGATGAAGGAGTTCATGGCAACACACGCGCACGCACACACGCACATTCCCGAGGCGGGGCCACAGCTCTGCTTAAACCACATGACAAACACCAAATCTCGCTCCAGCTGTCAGCGAGTTCAGCAACGTGTGAAACGTTTGCACTTTTGCCACTTATAGTATCTCCGGGGTAGCAGTGTAAAGTCTTATTCTCATTAACAAGCAACTTTCTGCAGAAAGAAGTTCTGATGTTGAACAGAGGACACGGCACCAATTCAAATGAGAAATCCGTGGGTTTAAAGGTGACGAGAGTAGCCAACTGTTATCTCCTGTCCAATTTACTTCCCGCTGTGAATCTGATAAAGAACCACTGGCTCCGCTGCGAATTCCCCCCCAAAATAATGTCTGCAGCCAGCAGGCTCATAACAGCCCCCACCAGCGTGGACTGTAAGCGTTTCAATACTCTCCACCCGCAAAACCCCTGGAAAAAAAACAGTGCACATGTCGCTCCATGTCACATGCAAATGAAGGTAAACCGAAGCAGAGATCCTCACGGAGGTTTTATGGAAATGAGCTCAAGCGGCTTTGCTTTTCATGTAACTCTGTTTTAGGGGAACTTGCATCCCTGGAAGTAAGTCATTAGTGTTGACACTCAACTGTCATGTGCTGTTTTTCCGTGCCGTCCACTACAGTATGGCTTAACAATTAATGCGTAATATCCCTTTGAAGGGGGTACCATGCTGCGTTGCCTTCTAGCAGTATAAATTAGTGTTTGTTATGAATGAACTTCCTTGGCCTTTTAAAATAAGCATCTAGAGATAATCATCTCCCCGTTCCTCCGTCTTTAACAACTGTGCTCACATTGCCTGCAGCTGCATGTAATTTCCAGTGCAACAGTGTGCCTCCTGCACAGATTTCCTTCACAGTTTGCCAGGCCCTGTATCTCGCACATCTGTGTGCTTTTGGGGGGGGGGGGGGGGGGGGGGGGGGGGTTTTTGTCTTGTTGGGGTGCGGGGG
>VUQK01022509.1:0-20184 GCA_015106715.1 Bujurquina vittata | reverse complement strand
CCGCCCCCCCGGTCCGCGCCCCCCCAAAACCCGGGGCGGCCCCCCCCCCCCCGCCCTTTTCCTTAAAAAAAAAAAAAAAAAAAAAAAAATCAGCAGTTGTTGGGGTAGGAAGAGGGTGGGGGGGGACTTTGTAGATAAAGATTTTTAACAAAGTAACACAGGCTCCATAAATCGGCACCATTGATCCTCATCCTTAAAGGTTACGCAGCAGCTTTTATGAGCTCTCGATGTGCATGTTGGGCACTGACGGGCCCGGGCAGCCTCCCCTCCCCGCGAGATCCCTCTTCCTCCTCTAATGTGGATTTATGATGCCACACATGAGCCTGTCGTGGAAGCCGCTCTCCTGCTGAGACACGCCAGGACTTGACGAACAAGCGCGCTCCCAAACGAAGACGGATCCGAGCTGACAGCAGCGCGGCCCTTTGGAGCGGGCGGGAGCATCTGCCGCATCTGCTTGAGGGACAGAAATGCAGAGATGAGCGAGAAAAGGACACGAACGCAGCTATGGTATCCAGCGGCTTGGTTTGCCGAACCTAAACAAGGCAGAACTCAATAGGATGCATGGAAAATGCTAAAATGCATATCTGCAGTGACCTTTATGTGTAGATTTGTTGGGGTTATGTGACTTTTTTAAAAAGAATTGTTGAGTAAGAGCATGATAATTGTATAATGTTAATAATAATCGATACTCTGACTTTTTACACTTTGGACGATAGATTTGATCTTCAGAAAGACTTCATAGAACATCAGAAATTCACTCTTAAAGACATCAGAAAACTTGATAGTGAGCTAAGAACATTTATTTCTTATTGCATCCTGGTAGACTGAAGAAAATAGACCTGCAGCATGTCTGGAATGCACTGCAGATAAATACTTCATTTTAAAGCAATTCAGATGTTCTGTCCTCTGACCTGGAAAAAAAGGGATTGCAAATAAATATGGTGATGATCCTCCTGTGGTTAAATCACAGCTGTATTATTTCATATTTCAGTTTGATGAAGCTCAGCTCGTCTGATAACTCTACTACAGGATATCCTGACATAAAGATTCTTCACTCTTCTTTGGTGTTACCTCTGCAGCTATGAAAACGGACTGATCCGCACACCAGATCGCTCCCATATAAAGATTTATTCAGCTGTGCGACTCTTCCTCACACTGCTGAAAATTACCTCTGTAGCTAACCATCTATCAGGCACACGTGGCTGATTCTTGTGTTGATTTCTCAGCGCTCAATAGCATGGCTGATCAATGGGCCGGTCTCAAAAGGAACCCTGTGTTTTTCCTTCAGTGTGTTTTCTCTGAACTCAGACTCGAGAGCTGCCTGATTCTTGCAATGTCATTAACTCAAAGGCAGCCTTTCCAACAGTTTTTAAAACCACTAGAAGCTGATTTATGTATGAGCTCAACCAAGTGCGTGAAAATAACATGTTCAAGTGTTTTCACACAGATTTGTCTCTTTAAGCGGCGTTAAAGTGGACCTGTTAGGCTCATTTCAAGCTGCATATTTTTATTCTAGAACTCTACTAGCTTTGCATGATTCACAGTTCAAAATAACCCATGTTTATCTTGTACTGGGCCTTGATGGTGCTGCCTCTGCTCATCCACTGTCTGAAACAAGCCTTAATCCTGCCCCTCTCGAGCAGGTTTCAGCAGAATGTGGGTACACCATGAGTCAGAGCATGAGAGCATAGATGAGTCTAAGGCAGGAAACAGGGAATGGTGGATCCTTCCTTGTATCCTTTGTTACAAATAACATCAGTCAGAGCCAGGTCTGATAATCTTGTTCAGTTTATATAATCTATGATCACATTTTCCCAGTTAATTAAAAAAAAATCACAAACCTTTCATATGAAGTGTCAGAAGAATTTGCTGGGCTGCCATTATTGAAGTTTAACAATAATGAAAATGCATATAGAGTAATAGTGATTCTTCTGTCTTCTGCAGCTGCACAAACATCACGATAGTACCGTGAATTACTCTTTGATTCTCACCCAGAGACAACAATGAGTTGGAAATAAAGGGATTTAAATTACCATGGGAAGTGCTGCCACCTCCTCAGTGGTCTGGAAACCTGATCTGGACCGGGAAACACCCTTACACCCTTAGCCCTGAGCTCATGGAAACACGGTGCTCTACAGCCCACTTAAACAAACAGTGTGTTTAGACAGACTCACAATCAGAGCCTCACAGCTCAGAGTTGCTGCTGTGGCTCTGTTTACGATCCCCTTACACAGATCACCACCATTTATCACTTCTATACTTAACATGTGAAGCAGAGATTTTTAGAGCATTTGGTGAAGCTGTATAAGCACAATCTCAGCAAATAATGTCTTATAAATACGGTGATTCACAGAAATGCATGCCAGCTTTTTTTTTTTGTACTGTGATGTTTGACTTATTGTGTCTACAAATGTAATTAAATACACTGGCAGATCATTTAGAATGTAAAAACTGAGTTTATTTTGAGTTTGAAGTGAAAAGCATCATGTGCTTTAGTGTAAAGATTAAAATAGATTTGGCATCAAATTGGTGCTTCGATGTGAGATTATTTACCTTTTCTAGCATTTGGTAACTTTCTTCCCTGTGAAGCATTTCAAGTGCGCTTCAGTCAGTTTTTTGTCATTATTTGACTACGAGGCTCAAATCTCATTACAAAGTCTGCTTAGTGAGCAGTCTGCATCCTTTGTCATCTGAGCAGAACTCTACAAGTTCATACGGCTTTTGCTTTCTTTTTCTTTTTTCAGAGGGCTCTCGGGACTTCCTGTCAGAGACTGAAAAAGGTCAAAAGTCCATTCTTACCTTTTAAAGCCGCTGGAAACCGTAATCTCTGCAAGGTCCATTTAGAGCATTCAATCACACCACGCAATCGGCTTTTAAGCCAGGAGTTCTGATTTTTACACGGACACACTCCAACCATGGCGAAGTACACAAATGCAATTAGGTGGGGGAGGAAGGATTAGAACCACAAAATCTAAAGCAATAATTACCCCAATATCCAAATAAACCAAAACCTTTTAGAGACACATTTTTGCTGTCTGGTAATGTGGCTCTTATGTAATCTGAGCTAAGTACCACCTCATAAAAAGAAATGAAATCAGATTTAAAGAATAGAAGAGAAACACAGCCACCTCAGGTTTGGATGGAAAGTCATCTTTCTGCTTCTACGTGTTTGTGCAGTTTCCAATTTTGCTTTGCAGGTGGTGGTGGTGGGGTGTACTGAAGAGAACAGGAGTGGAAAACAAATGCGAGATATAGCCCAGAACTGTTTGTCATGCTGGGCTGAGCACACCTTAGGAGGTAAAAATGTAAAAAAGGTTTTGATTGCATAGTGTGCGCATTTTCTCTGAGAAGGTGATCAGTTACTAATCAACCAGAACTTCAAAACAAAGTTGCAAAGCGAAAACTTAGAAAAGTTTTACAAGAAGGAAGACAGATCTGCTGAGGTAAGCACTGGAACAATCTTTTGGATATAATTAATTCAGCCTGGTAGTTCTCTTGGTGGTTGTTTTGCGAGGCCACAAATTCAACACGGAACAATATTAAACACTTTGTAATGTGCTGTAGATCAGCGGAGGGTGTCACAATGAGTAATGACCTCAGCAGCACAGTAGTAAGGCACTGGGAGCAGAGACGGCCAGAAGGAGCTTGATCACGCCATCCTGCACTGCTTTTACAAGGTCGTGTGGTGCAAAAGCCCCATTTAAAAACATGTAGTTTTTTTTCCTATCCAAATTAGAGTGCTCAGCAGGCCTTGAAGAATCAGTGTAACAAGGTCCACGCAGAATATGAAACTGTGTTCCTGCCATTAATCTGTTGGCACAAGCGGTGCTAAAGTGGATGCTGTGTCAACTCCTCCGGCTACAGCACTTAGAGAAGAAACAAGAATTTATGGTGCCTAAAAAGATCTCCTTTCTCGTGGCTCTTTACACACGGCAGCCACGTCGGATAACTTGCACTTCTCTGCGTGTTTTATGTGAACTTGTTTTGAAAACACATTCTCTTCTCATGGTCTTTTTTTAATGATTATGTGAAAGCTGATCTTATGTGATATTTCTGCCATCCGAGGTAAATCTTCAGGAGCGATGATGTGGCAGTGAAACTGAGACATCAGCGTAACAGGAGAACAGGTATGGTATGAGGTCAGTGGAGTACCTGCATTAAACGGTATGCAATATTTGTTTGTTTTAGTTTGCTAAATGTAAAATTGACTGTTTCTCTGGCGTTACATTTGGCCAAAAGTGTAGTAACCACATGAGCTAATACAGAGCGACGTTTTACATACATTAATTAGTTCTATGTGATCAGATGTAATACTGACTTTATTCATCAGCCGATACACATTCCTAACATCTCAGTGCTCTGCCTGGATGTGTTGTTGTGCTCTTCCTTTTACCCGTAGGATGGTTGTCCTCTCTCCCTAAGCCTGTCCCTTTTCCTCACATATTTCCTGCAAGCGCTTCACAGTAAAAGCATCAAATGAAGGGTTTCTGTTTGTTGAAAAACTTGATGACTTTTAACTTGAAAATAATAAGGGAGTGTTGATCTATATAAACAACTTTAAAGAGGACAGCCTGACCATTTTATTTAGCCTTTATTGAGTCTTATATGACATGCACTTAGCATGGGATAGCCTATAATAGCTAAATTACATAACAGTGCATGGCCACAGCATATACGATTCATTGTTGTGACCCCAGTGAACAAGCTCTGTAAGGTTATTCCCACCTATGAAAAAGCAGATATTTTTGTAAAGATGCTAATTTTGACCAAACTGGTGTTATTTATGCCACTGCCACACATGTTATACACATGTTATACATGTTATACATGTGTGGCAGTGGGTAGGCGCTTGCCTTTCAGCCGGAAGGTTGCAGGTTCGAGCCCTGTCTCTGCGCTGCGTTGTGTCCTTGGGCAAGACACTTAAACCACATTGCCTAACGGTAGCGCCGGTCTCTGGCTGCATGACCGCAGATGCTTGTCTCTGGATGAGTGATCTGAAACCCTCATTTCGTTGTGTGCCTTGTGTGCACAATGACAATGAGTTGCACTTTATTTATTTATTCAAAGTGAACATTTTTTATATGTAATTTAGTGCAGTTACAAAGCTAACTTTTGGCCATGCAATAGTATCCCAAGCCCATTCAGGAATATTTTTCCCATCCACATCACTATGAGGGCCCTGCAGAGTAATATCCTATAGATTAAAGTCTAGATTACAGCCAGTTGTCCACAGGAAAACATTATATATTTTCATGTTACCAAGTATTCAGCTCTAAATTGGACTTTGTCAGTTTCAGTGATCCACACCTTGTTAACATTTCATACATGTGCATAGTATCCGAGACTTCAGATGAAGCCCTCTCTCCCAGCAGCTTCGATGCACGTGGAAATACTTACATTCACATTTCTCCTGTTACAATCTCTGCCCCCAGTTGTCAAGTGTGCCGTTCCGCCCCTTTGCTCTCCATCTTGTCATTTTCTATTCTTTGTATGAAATGAGACGAGTCTCCGTGCCAGAAAAGTCTGGCAGCAGCGCTTGAGTATAATGAAACAGGCTTCAAATAGAGGCTCAGACAGCCCCCGCCCCACCCGACAGATGACATGCAGTATTCTTAAAGTGCTGTGTAACATGAGCTTCGTATGTAGGCATCAGATAGTACTTGACGATACCTCCATTACTATTCACAAGCCAACGCTTTGGGCAAATAAGATCTCTCCGGTTACCTTTCTGTACATGTGCCAATCTGAGATGAGAAGGATAGAAACTCAATTAGCTTTTGTAAAGTGCTGGTCACGCACATACCGGCCCACATATTCCACACTATTTCAGAGTACCGCAGCTAGGCTACGACCTTTCTTGCTTGTTTATTGTCAATGTTTTGCATTTTGAGTTGAATTTCCGGTAACAGCAAAAATGCTTCAATTCACTGGAGTTTACAAAAAGCACAGCTCAAGAAGGATTAATCCAGCACTCCCTCACAAATCCCTTTAACAATGTGCGGATAAAAACGAACAGAATACTTGATTTGACAACTGGTCCTCCAGTTTAGACGTCACTGAGCGGGCAACTATTAAGGTATGTGATGAAGTCATGGCCTACTTAATCGTCAGAATTGTGGAGCTGAGACCATTTCTCCTGACCCCCACCCCCCCAATCTTTCCCTCCACTTCTATTTTCTCCTCGCCCCGCAGAGACACACTTTGTCAAAGATTCATTTATTTCAGATGGATCCTTATAAATCAGAAGCATGTGGATTGCAGCCAATGCAGATAAAGTACTGAAGTGTCTGCGGGGTATTGTTACACCACAAATATCTCTTTGATTTGATGGAGAATATGTAAATTAATGAAATGAGGCGAGCTCTGTGTTAATGGTAATTTTTTTTTCTCAGCCCCAATCCAGCCAGGTCACATTGAGTTTAAGATGTGACTCACAGTCATTTGATAAAGATCTCCTGGCTTTCTGAAGCCAGGCACTTTGTCCCTTTAGTCTTTTATATTCGCAACTAATGAGGCTACAATAAAAGCACGCTCGCTTACTGAAGTGCAGTAACGCAGTAATGTCACTTTCTGTTTCTTCTCCCGGGAGTGTCCCCATTAAAATATTGAAAAATACTGTGACCGAAACAAGGTGGCAAAAAGAGCTGAGAACTGATAGCTGTGCATTTGTTTGTTTATTTAACCAGGACAATAATCAATACAGGCATATCCATAAGCCTTTAAACATTATCAGTTTTTAACAAACTGATCAAAAGTAAGCTGCTATGTTAAATAAAGGTCAAATTAACTTCTCCCTTTAGATCTAACACAGAGCTTAATCGGCATGCTGCTTTTGCATGAATGGATTAATAGCGCTACTTTTGAAACGTCTTTACTAGATGCTGACAGAAAACACGAGGAGAGAAAGGTCAACTATTAAATCACCTTCCTTGTACAGATTTTATTTTACTTTTTGGATATTTACCAGCTATTTAGAGTTTTCCTCCAGTGAGTTTCAGTTCATTATTTTACTGTAGATGTATTGTTTTAATCTGTTCCCACATCCATCAGAACATCATTTTTGTCTCCTTCCTAAAGTGTAACTTGCTGGTGAACATAACAGGAAATTCAGCAGGAAATTAAATTGTGTTATGAGACACGGTGTGATGAGTTTTGCTCCTGCATGTGACCCAAAAACTCAGTTTAATGAAATACATTTGAAGCTACAAATTTGTAATTTTGGACCAACATGCCTCAACCTTTGAGGAGGATCTCTATGTCTTTCACCCCTGCAACCATTTATGACCATTTTCTCAACAGGAAGTAGAAGGCTGAAAATAGGGAGGAGGTGAGAACAGAAGGCATCAATCAAGGAGGCCAAGGTTAAATACGGGAGGAAGCAGGAGTGAAAACTCCAGCAGAAAAACACGGGGAGGTCTTGAATGGCATGAAGACGATCTCTAGTGTAAGACGATCCAAGAGCTGTGGAATTGAAGCCTGCAACCACCAGCCCCCTCCTCACAGTCCTTCAGCCTCATGTGAAAGCCCATTTCACACCTCCACCCTTGGCTCCCAGGTTCACTGCGCTCTCCAGACTCTTCATCAGGGCACCTCCACTCCTCCCACTCCAGTCACCTTCACGCTTGACCAAATCAGGAGACAGCCAATGAGACTCCACTCAGGCCCCATTTACATGAGAACATTTTCAGATGAAAATGGTAAAGTTTTGATGCCTTTTGGTCTCCCGTTTACAGAATTGCATGAAAACAACACTTCTTGAAAACAGGCTCCGTTTTTGAAATGATACGGTATCCATTTCAGTGTAAATGGACAAAAAACCTACTTTCTGAAAATGGGGGCACTGGCACATGTGCACTATGTTTGCGATTCCTGTTTCCACACCGCCAGCTTGAGCCTGAATCTGTAATGGGTCCTCATCCTGTGGAACAGGTCAGGACTCATGCCTGTGCAGAAAACATCATGGGCCGGTGGTCCGAAGGACTACAGATCCGTGGTGCTATCATCATGAAGACCCTGAAGAGACTCATTCTGGAGCAGCTCCGGCTCATGGTTAGCCCACTGATAGGCCCCCTCCACTTTGCCTACATGCTTGTGGGCGTGTCTACACCCTGGATAAGTGAGCGAGCACTATGAAAGTCACGTTTTTTTTTTACTTCTCCAGTGTCTTCAACACCATCAGGCAAGCTCTAGTGGAATAAACTGACAGTGATGCAGGTGGATGCCACTAGTGACCTCAGTAGTTGACTGCCTGACTAGCGGACCAGTATGTGCACCTGTAGCACTGTGTGCCAGACAGTGTAGTCAGAAACACAGGAGCCCTGCAGGGGGCTGTCATCTCTACCTTTCTCTTCACTCTGTATACCACGGACTCCAGCTACTGCACAGACCTGCCGCCGTCATCAGTTTTCTTATGTCTCTGCATTAGAAGGATATATTAGAGAGGATTATGAGAAAGTGTACAGGAGCTGTGGGAAACCGCTTTGTTATGTGGTGCGAGCAAAACCATCTGTGGCTTAAGGTGGTAAAGCATAAGAAACTGGCTGTGGACGACCAAAACACCAGCACAGTAAACTGAAGGTGGGTGTAGAGCTTGATTCTCTGAGAGAGGTTTCAGAAAGGAGGATGCTGTCCAACCTACTGTCAGTATTGGAAAATCCTTCACACCCTCTACATACAAAAGATTCATTCCACCCTGATGCGCCACATAATGTCACTTATATACCACTTATACACCACTTATATATTAATTGATCATCTGTAATAAAATAATTCTATTCTAAATTTTGATGACCAGTTTGTGTTGCATCTACTGACAGCAAGATCAGTCACTTCTTAAAGCTTGAGAGGACCTCATTAAAATCTTAAAACTTATGCGTGCTATATGATAATATTACGATGGTATTTTAATAACTATGCAGCCATGTACACACCTTATAAAGCAACTTGAAAGTCAAGAACTGCAAACTGTGAGCTAATTTACCTTCACAGACATCAGGTAAATTCCATCTTTAATTAGTGAGAGAGATGAGAAAGGTGTGGCTTTGTGTGTATGTGAGTGTGTGTGAAGGGTGCAAAGTCAAACAGACAGCTGTTGAGGAAAAATGAAACGCTTCTTCCTCGCTGTTCCCATTAAGGGAGTTTTCAAACATTTTCCTTTCATCAGCAGTGATCCTGAACAAGGCTGGCAGGGTTGTGGGGAGGCCAAGGCCGCAGGCAATAACGCTGTGCTACACTGACGTTACAAAGTGGAGTGTAAAATGTTAATGACAACAGATCGACTGGGCATGCACACACTCTGTAACCACATCATCCGCCCTATTGGCCAGTTAGTCAGCATCGTTAAGTAGGAGCTACACTTTCACCATGAGCATTGATGAAGATGTACACACAGCTCCCTATAAGCTCTGCAACCTTGTGACATAAGCCTAGTCCTCAAGGCCTGCTGCTCTCCTCTGCAGCAACTCTGAACTATGATGATGGGGCTGTTCAAGTGATAAAGGAGCTATTGGATAACAAGCACAGACGGGAAGATCAGAGGAAAAGGGCTGCTGTAATAACATCCCCTGCTTGAGACGCTGACATCCCTGAGAGGCATCATTTAGTCGTGTGAAAACAACAGAGAGATGCATGGCTCACAGACAAAAGCTGCACATTAAGCTTGAGTTCAAACTGCTCTTTTGAAATGTTCCCAGGAATTAAACTCCAAAAGAGCTGATTACGGGTTCAACTTACTTTCCTCTACCAGGATGATATTTATACCAATTATAGAGACCAAAAGTTGTATATTGTCGTTCTTATATTTCCCTGAACATGCAAGAGACATGTTGAAATGAATATCTTGGTTTTAGTTAATCAAAAGCTGCCTAAAGAAGCTGTATGGTGTTTCAACTGTGCTATACATCTGAAAGGCAAACTGTCTCATTTTCTTCTGTTTTCCCAACATAAGAACACTATGTATTTGTTCTCCGACTGCTACAAAAACACTGGTGAGCTACATGTAAGTCTCTTTATGAATATTCCTGCTTTGGTAGTGCGCTTTTCACAATAAACCTCCTTTGTAGACACGGTCTTGGGCAGTTCCTTATGGTTAATTTAAATGTCATTATCTTTCAGAGACATCGAGACGCACTGTTCAAACATGTACAGCCATTCAGTTCTTTATTCTCACCACAGCTAGATATTATATAAAAGATGGACACAGGCACTGTAACCTCAGCTGTTGGTTTCTGAATCATCAAGTTTTAAGCTTAATTTGTACTTCTGCACTGAAGAGCACACTCAAGTGGATGACACACACATTGTATGTCCTTGTAGGATTGGAAGTGCGCAGTTTGGTATTGTAATTTATGTTAAACATCTGTAAGAGTCAACATACACAGTGGGGGAACTAGGCGTGACTCTTTTCTTGTTGCTAACTGCAGTACAATCATTCCCAGCACTTATACTTGTGCGTCACATACCTGCATTGTTCTGCATTTGGCAGTGGGGTTTCTCTCTTCAGCTTTATCCAGTGTCTCCAGTCGATTTGAAAAATAATGGCACAAGTAGCAGGCGATGGAAAAAAAAAGACACCACTGAACAGGCCAATCACAGTAATTGCAGGCTGCGCTGATGCCACGTGTAGTTATATTTCTAGGGTGATGCGCGTCAAATTATAGTGTACGTTACAGCAGAGGGTTTCAGAAGGGTTACAACATGCCAGCAGCTTGGATTTAACAAAGAAGTATAAATCTTGCATTAGCAGTTCCATCTTTTGAAGGCTGAAGCGGCCATTTTGGAGTCAATGGGTGTAGTGTTTGGTTAGCAAGGTGCATCTATACCTGCTAATTTGTGCTGACATAATAATAAAATACCAGAATTTTACTCACAGTGAAAATCCAAGCACAAAGTTTCTCGACAGTTTGTTATTATAATTAACCACAAGGCATAAAACTTGTCAGATAAATACTTTAAAAGTCCAGGTGAGGTGAGGTGAGAGCAGTTTTAAAGAAGAACGCAGCCACCATGTCACCCATTAGTTTTGGAGTCTCCTCACTGAACCCAATACAGACAGAATACAGCCAATAAAACACAGAAGACAATACACACATTAGCTATGTGCAAGAGGGGCAGTACAGTGAAACCATATAGCGCTACAAGGCAGTAGAAAAACTTGGGAATTAAAGGACACATATGCTTTTAAAGCCTTCCTTTTCATATGTAAATCATTCACTTGTGGTCTCTATAAAGTAGATCTGCAATGCTTTGGACTGAATTCCTCCCTATTGTAGCTCCACAGACCCCTCTTTTACACCTTTTCTGAGACTCGTATTAGAGCAACTGGTTTTGGTGTGGTCTGTCTAAATGTGAAAGAGACATTTCCCACTCCACCCCCCTCCAGGTCGCAGAGCGTACCACTCCACCCCATTGGGAAATTTTTGTAGTTTGATAGTAACGATACAATTAGCTATCGGCAAAGAAACAACAAGGAATTTCCTCACTGATGTGAGTATATTTCTGAGAAAAATCTAATTTAACCAGGCACTTCGAAGAGGCTCTGATGCCGGGGGGCAATATAAGGAATCATGTGGGTTAATGCACCTAACAACCAAACATTTTGATTTGTCTACCTGCAACTTCGGAATAACTGAACTGAACTACAAAATCGCTCCTAGAAAAAAAATGGAGGATTCATGAAATTGGTTAGCCAAAGTCCATGCCCTTGTTTACTGTAGCAGTTCTACAGCAAATACTGTGATATAACAGATAAGAAAACATAAGAGTGAGCAGAAAAAACTAAACAGACTGAATATTATGACCCAAAAAGAATATAAAGATAACGACACAGCACCAGCACAGAATGCATTTACATTTCCTGCACTCCTACACACTCAAAGTACACAAAAGATATGTTATTTAAGGGCTGTAAAAGTGGATTTTGCATGATACGTCTCCTTTAAGTATCAATAATTTTGGATGATGTCAGTGGTGCCACAACACAGCTGATCACATCATCTGGGTTATTTCTTTACAAAGGCCAGTAAGAGTTGCACAGAAGTGTTTCCACTGGCAGAATAGTGAATAACTACGAGTCTTTTCAGTGATAAACTCCTTTCCATTAATCTTACAGCACCATGGTTTTCAATATTACTAGGTCTCGACCCTATTAAAACTGAGCTAGGATTTGGTCAAGATTAAGTAAAATTACTTGTTTGTAACCGAATGCTGGGAAAATGAAAACATTTACTACACTAGACCCATGTGAACTGATTGTCCTTTTCTGCTTGATGTGGATAAGGAATGGCACTATGGTTTGATTTGTCAGTGTGCTAAAATGGACATTTTATGTGCAGAGGCCACAGTATGGCACTGACAAGGGTGACAGTCAAACTTACTGTATGATAATTATAAAGCCACCACTGTTGAAAATGTCCCTGCTAAACGCTCCGGATAATAACGTGCACTCCAATTAAAGTAGGTATAAAACCTCTCCCCCTCCCTCTTTCCTCTACAAAAATTACATTAAATGCTGTGTATGGTGGCCATGATTCATTCACTGCACACGGCAGAGCACAGTACAACGCAGGTAGCCTTCAGCAAATTGAAGTGAATCATTTCTTAACTTTGTTACAGAAGCTATTACAGTCGACACAATGCGTTGCGAGATCCCCAGCCAGAGGCACAGCAAGGACGGGGCTCTCTTATAGATGAGACACAGTGGAGACAAGCAGGTCCAACATGCAGCTTTTCTTTTTTTTTTTCTTTGAAAGCACAATGCAAGGATATGCTCCGTATGCAAAGTGTGACAGGAATTGTTTTTCTTCATGATTGAGGAATTACTTGAAGGAGAAGAAAAACATTCCTTCGAGTGAAGCAACCTTCATTCTTAAGCATTACTAAAAACTTCCGAGTTTTTAGTAATGCTTAGTAATGCTAATTAATTCAAATCCTATACATCTCCTATTCAAGATCTTTCACTTGAACTTCTATCACCACTTCAATGCTGAAAGAAGACAAAGTAAATGTATAGAAACATTAAATTTACCTTTTCTCTCTGGGTTGTACTAAAGTGTTGCAAGAGAAAAAAGGAAGGGACATTTTGACAGAAAGGAAATGAGATGACTCTCTCAACTTGTCAAACCGTCCTCCCCTCCAACTCGGTGGGATAGCAAGGGTCTTTGTTCTGTCTCAGCAATAAACACTCCACTGAATAAAGGCTTCTGTCTAATGTAACAGGCTGCCTAGGGACACCTTCATGTGGAAGGTACTATAATTTGGGAGAGGTACCAGGAAATGGGACTCTCGTACCTCAAAACATCAATGCCTCAAGAGGCTTATAATGTGCACAGCCCTGGAACCATTCAGAAAACTGGACTCATCAAGCTGAATCCCATCTAAAGATAGATTCATGGAAATATATTGGAACAGACAAAAGGCCTCTCTTTGGCAAGAGGCAACGGGTAACACACAAACTGGCATGAGAGCATACACACACAAACCATGGAGACCATCCTGGTTGGCCAGTGGGAATGTGTCTCTGCCTATTATTCGCTTTGGTTCCAGGTTTCCACTTTTCTTGGGTTTATCATGTGAAGGATGTGTTGCTGCAGGGTTTCAGAGGTCAGGTCCGCCAAACAAACAGAAGCCCTCTTTATCCTGGGGCTACAATCAACCCAAACTCCTGGAGAAAAAGAGGGGGAGGACAGCAGAGAAATGTGCTGAGCAATATTGCAATTTTGTGCGTGTGCCCTATTCTCTTCTCCTCTCCTTGGCTACAGATTTTCTAGTGTCCTAGAAATGCTGGAAAGATGAATGCTTCAATTTTGTCTACAGTTTTTATTTATTTATTTATTTTACGTGTTCAGGACTTTAGTCAAGACTGAAATATCTCAACTAGTAGGTTGATGTTTTGGTTTTTATTTAAACATCTGCAGAACTATTGGGTGGTATTCCGATGAACTTACTCGTTTCCCTAGGGCCAAATTAGAACATCTTTGATCTCAGGCATAAAATAATCAAGGGTATTTGAATGGGTTTTTGAAAATTCATAAAAGGTGCATTAGTTGTGGACACGGCGGGCTTACAAAAATACGCCGTTCCTGTAGGTCTGTATTTGTGTTTAGGATGTTAGCATTAACCAGTAGCATCATCAGTGTGGGCATTTAAGGGCAGGAAATCTCAAGTGAGCAAACACAACTGGTCACAACTTTCAGTGTTCAGCTGCAAGTTGGATACAAATCAAATGAAGTTCTTGGATTGATTTCCAACATGTTCATTTTTTAGGGTAAAAGTTGATACAGTTGGTAGCCTTCTAAAACAATTATGTGAGGTAAACATTGCATTGCTTTTTGTTTTGATCTCAGCATCACAGAGCATAATTACAATTTATTTGTTGTCTAATATTACAAAAAAATAAAATAAGATCAAATATGGGAGCAGATTGGAGTGTTTGTCTTGGGTTTGACAGATTGTTCTGTCATTATTATCCCTCCCTCTGTTTCTTCCTCTTCTACACATCCTTCATTTAGGTCCTCCCTCCAGCTCATATAGCTGTTATCTCATTCATGGGTCATAGATTACATAAAATATCTCAATTTAGCGCAAAAGTCTATAATCTGTCTGGGACAATACTGCATCATCAACTGCTGGCTACCCCTTAAAAAAATCTTCTTTCCTCTATGGGAACACTTGATTTCATACCCACTTTTACCTGCTAAACAAAACACGTTTATTTTGAATTTGAATTTTAGAGCACGCTATGCTTCCCCTGGAGTGCAGATTAGCAACAACAGGAAACTTAACTGCTTATTTTCCCATAATACATTCTGAACATAACCACTGATAAGCATTTTGCCCCCTGACAGCGATGCAAAAGCTCCTCTGTCTCCAAACTGAGAAGCAACAGCCGATTTATCTTCCCTTGTGCTGGAGGAGATATCAAGCTGCAGCGGCGGCGGAAGCAGCATCCTAACACCCCACTTCCAGCAGGGCTTCCATCTCCTCTGCCAGCTGTCAGCTCAAAATGTCTCCTGCCTGTCAGACCACAGCTTTCAGCTCAATCCGTATCTGTCTGCCACCTACCACCTCACTTACTTTCCAAGGTTAGAAATGAGGTTTTGCATTATGGCTGAATAACAGTGTGTAGCCTGGAACCCCAAACAGCTTGAAATATTGCTGATGCATTTGATAAGTTTCATTCTAACTACTTTATTCTCACTCTTGGCCCACCACTCATGACAGTAAGCACTTTTCTGTTTGTCATTGTGCTGTCACAAGCATTATAACTTCCAAAAGTGCTCTCTGTTTGTCTGTTTTGAGATGTTTTTATATTTTGCCTCATGCTTGCTGAAGCCGCTGCATCCTTCTTCCCCAGGAGCATGTTGACTCTGTGGCCTTTGCCTGCTTTAAGGCTTGGTGTAGGCTCGCTCCAAGGTTACCACTGAAGCTTGCTGAGACCGATGGACAAACTAATGAGCCCCTGAAGAGTCATGGATATGCCCCACGGTCTGATTAGATCACAGAGATGGGGAAGTTGCAAAGGGAGAAGTGTGGATGGAGGGGATTGGGTGGCTTATATTTATGGGGTCAGGAAAGCTAGAGGGAAAGACAGTTTGACTTTGGAATTAGGATCACAGCGAAACAGCTAAGACTGGGACTACGGCCATGCTAGTGGCTCTTTGTGGTCATTACTTGAGTGCAGCAGTGTTTGGAGCTAAACTCTGCCATAAGCATACTGACATGCTCACAGTGGCAGTTAATAATCATTGGAGAACCATGAATTAGCATGCTAAGATGCTAAGACAAACACATAGCAGAGCTGAGACTAAAAGCCCAGCAGGTATTTGGTCAGACACCAAAATACTGGAAAAATGACATTGTCCCTGAGGGTAATCTCTACTATTTCCTCTAACTGGTAAAAGTCAACCTCATGGTACCTTGGTAAGAAAATCATTTATCATCATCATTTAGAACGTCAAAAGTCAAAATGTGTTCTAGCAAAAAAACAGCTGCATAAAAGGGAAGGAATCAGTGTTTTCATGTCAATCTGTTGGACAGTTGATACCTTCAGCTTCCTGCTTCTGTTTAACAGGAAAATTATGTATGGATCTCAGAGCTTCCTGATTGGCAGGATTAAGTCAAAATTTTGAGTTATTAATGTAAAAAGTTTGGGTTATTTTTCTGAAAATTTTGAGTAACAGATGGCCATTTAAATTTTTTTTTCTTTTAGTGGCGGTAACAAGCATCCATATTATGTCACTGGTGTCCAGAAATTGTTTTAAAATGCTCTTACATGTATGTAATGATGGACCGTATTACTGCCAAAAGGACATCCAGTATTCCTCACAGAGAAGAATTGTGCTTTGTCTTTAAAGTCTCCAAATTTCAAAACATGTTTTAATGTCTGTAAAATCCTTTGAACGTCTTCATGTGCTACTGGGGTATATACTGTAAATAAATTGATCTGTCTTGTTTTGCCATAACTCTCTTTGTCAATGGGAAACAGCACTGTGCAGAAGTCTTGAGCCACCTCTCATTTCTAAGTTTTTCTTTGCTTTTTCACGCATTTTTAGTCCAGTTGTTATACTGACAATTTTTTGAGGAATGTTTTTGGTTTGTTTGTTATGACACTTACTGTAATATTGATCTATGACTCATTCAAGCATAAAAGGGCACCTACGTCAAGGGATGACTGACTTGTGCCTGCACAAATTAGAAAATAATCGGTTGTATCCGGGTGCTTTGTTACTAGCAGCCTGTCAGAAAAACACATCATTTGTTCCCATTTCTTTAGGTGAATTTACTAAAAATGCAGGACAACACAGTTTGATGGGCATAAAATAATATTATTATACTAGATGATTCCCAAAAACTGTTAGCTGATAAATTGGGATACAGTGTAAAGTAAGTCCTTTAAAAAGTGAGGAAATTGGAAAAGTGGCTGGTCCAAAAAAAAATAAAAATTACCTGCAGCAGACGAACAGTATCTGAAAGTCATGTCCTTAAGAAATAGAAAAAATTCCAGCAAAGACCTGACACAGGACCTAATGGATGCATCTGGCCCTTCAGTTGAGCCATCTACTTTCACCAAAGCCTCATCAGAAATAGTCTCAGTGGAAGGGCGGCTGTCAAGGAGCTATTCTTAAGGAAGGGAAACAGGGAGAAAAGGATGAGGTATGCCATATTACAAAAGAACTGGACTAAAACCAGTGACAACAGGTCTGATGGAGTGATGAATCTGAATTTGACATTTTTGGTTCAAATTGTCATCAACATGTATAAAGGAAATCAGGAGAGAGTACAACAGTGTCTACAGCCATCTCTTAACCATAGTGGAGGCTCTGTCATGGTTCGGGGCTGCATTTCAATCAGTGGTGTTGGGGATCTTCTCAAACTCCATGGAATTATGAACGCAGAAAAGATTGTTCAGATTTTGATCCACCGTGCAATACCATCTAAAAAGCATATGATTGGCAGCAGCTTTAATTTTCAGTATGACAGTAATCTGAAACACACTGCCAATGGACTAAATGCATACCTGCAAAGAAAAAAACACAATGGAACCCATCAGTCATGGATTGGCCTCCAAGGAACCAAGACCTCGACATTATTGAAGCAGTGTATGATCATCTTGACCAAACAGAACAAAAAGCAGAAACATCCAAAGAAGAACTTTGACTGTCCTTCAAAGAAACCTGGAGAACGATTTCTGAAGACTACTTAGAGACAGTACAAGAAAGCTGCCTCAGAGAGTTCAGACTGTGTAAAAGAATAAAGGTGGTCACACCAATTATTGACTTTCAGGCTCATTAGAATTGTATGGACTCTCTTTTTGCCTTATATGCTGTATTTCTATGTATGTTTTGCGTGTTTCAATTATTCACTGCACCCATTTCCCAATTTCCCTGGAAATTATAAAGAAATAAATGGTGGCTCAAGACAGTAATGTATATACTATATATATGAATCTAAGTTTGCACAGGATGGCTGATCCAGTGGGTGGCAAAGGGTCAAATTCTGTATTTGTGCTATATTCCCAAATCCATTACCAATCATAACACCATTGGAATCCTGTGAAAACTGTGAATGGACACAACTTGACTGTTTCAAGATGTTTTTGTCTTTATTTGGTCCCCTTCAGAGTGACTCAGGCAAAAAAGGGAAGAGCAAAGCTTCTGTGATCCCTCTTTGGCAGAACAACTCCAAGATTCTCAGGATAGATGACCCATTAGGATTGGGTGACTAAAACGGGAACTCAATCTAATGCCTCATTTCCTCTCAGAGATGAGACAAGCTTTATGGCTTGACCTCTCCCAAAAGGATCTCGCTCGCTCTCTCTTTTTTTACACTACTCATGCTGTAATCTCACACATCGCTGTCTCGCTTAAGCCGAAAATAATATCAACACACATTAGCAAAGGCACAGAGATGGAAAATCCAATTTGAAATTCATACGGTGTCGTTTGCAGACTTGATCATTCCATACGGGTGATGTCACGTGTCATTTTACTGGACATTTCTTTCAGATGTGTGGAACAGTTCTGGGTGAGGAAATGTATCAAGTTGTACTGCTTAGCGCCAGTCTAAGTATTTGAAAATTCTGTGGAATGAACACCAGTGACTTTGCCACCCAAATTAGTGATCAGTACTTCCGCATCTAGCTTGTGCTACTGAAGAGAGGTGAGCGTAAAAGAGTAACTTTTTATAAGTAGCAGGTAATTTCAAATGCTTCAATTCAAACAGCTCAAACAGCATGCACACAAACTGGAGGTCTGGAGAACTGAATAAGCCTTTCGGATGAGAGGTGAAACGTCTTCAAGAAAGAAAACGAGGTCCAGTCGCCTTTTTTCAAGCTCCAGAGACTAATGTGACCTGGATGACTGAGAATCATATCTGTTGCTGTCTACAAAGACAGAAATTCACATTTAACTATTACATTTGTACTCAAAAACCTTCCTGTTCGATAGGAATAAAAGCAGAATACAAACAACTGGCAGCCAGCCCCTCCAGTGGTGCTCACTGACAAAGACTCATTCAGATTGATGGCTACACGTTGGCAATCTGCCTGCATTTATAAATTAGAGGGCAATTATTTGCAAACCTTTGACAGTCTCTCTGAAAATGATTTCAGTCAGTCCAAGTCACAAAAGTCAAAATTCAACACATTCACCAGGCAGTTACAGAGTTTTTCATAGATCCAAGGAGGTCACTGTCCTACTTGTGCTCATGTTACTGAGCCATTATCTTAGCTAAGGAGGTGTCTTTATCAAGCTAAGTATGTCCAGTGGTGGACCGTTTTTCTATTGAACCGATTTAATGCCAGTTTGCAAGGCTAACGCTATCTCAGAATGTTGGTGCATGACATGAGCCCTCTTTTCCATAGTAGTTTTGGAATATTTTATTTAATAAAATATTTGCTATTTGGTGTGCCAGTATCAATTCAATATGACCACGCAAAATATCGCGATACTCTGCTGTTTCAGTTTCCCCCCCAATCGTAATGCTGATTTCGAATGCTGATATGCGTTAGATTAAAACCATTGACAGGTGGTTATAGTGCAAAGTTCTTATGGGAAATGGTGGATCCTGGATATCACCCACTGAAACACTGTTACAGAGCAAGGCCAATCCATGAACATTACCAGCAAGGTATTTTGCAAAATGATCAATAAATTACCATGAGACACCACTGACTCCTAATCCTTCCAAAGAAACTGAAAGCATCACACTTTCAGGATAGCATACAGGCCAACACGCCGGCCGGTAATATCAGTTGGGCTGTAATAATGACAATGATATCTGTGCAACGAGCCAGAACTATCCCACGGGAAAATCCTGCACCAACAGGAATCTGGAACGATGCACAACAGTGTCAGACTCTGAGAATCCTCGCCAGCTGCGGTTGAGTATCATCTTCCTTTCTTCCTTAAATCTGCTGCACACTTAAAAGAAGAGCAAGTATAAAACTGCCTTCCAAAGTGGACATGTAATTAATTAGGCAGAATATGTAGCAGACCTTTGTTCAGGCTGATATTATTCATAGGATAACTGTCTGAAAAGGCTAATGAGCCGCACGGTGTCAACAGACGGTGGTCTACTGGCCAAAAAACTTTTAATTTGACACTTCTATTGTTTATTATCAAGGGGGGGGGGGCGTGCGCCTCCTCGAACCTTCTGGGTGGTTTGGCCTGTCGGGGTGTTCAAAGC
>VUQK01022508.1:2480-13440 GCA_015106715.1 Bujurquina vittata | reverse complement strand
GCTCTTCATCACTGAATCTCCTCCTGAAGTACTCCTCCTTCTGGGCGTCAGTGAAGCCTTGTACTTCTGTGAACCTGTGGACAAGATTAGGAGGGATCTGATTGGCTGCTGCAGGTCGGGGAGGTATCCAGATGAGAGCCGAGGGAAGCAGATTCCCCTCGATGAGGTTTGTCAGCAGCACATTGACTGATGACTTCTGTGTGACATCAGACACGAGCTTCCTGTTGGTGAAGTCCAGTGAAAGTCTGCTTTCATCCAGACCGTCAAAGATGAACAGAAGTTTACAGACAGCGAGCTTCTCTGCTGTGATCTTCTGTAATGTTGGATGGAAAACATGGAGCAGCTCCAGAAGACTGTACTGCTGATCTGTGATCAGGTTCAGCTCCCTGAATGAAAGCAGCATCACCACACTGACATGTTGGTTCTCCAAGCCCTCTGTCCAGTCCAGAGTGAACTTCTGCACTGAGAAGGTTTTTCCAACACCAGCGACGCCGTTGGTCAGAACCACTCTGATGGGTCTCTGTTGGTCAGGGAAGGCTTTAAAGATGTCGTGGCACCTGATTGGAGTATCATGGAGGGTCTTCTTCTTGGACGCTGTCTCCAGCTGCCTCACCTCATGCTGGGTATGAACCTCTTCACTCTGTCCCTCTGTGATATAGAGCTCAGTGTAGATCCTGTTCAGGAGGGTTCTATTTCCTCTTTCATCGCTTCCTTCAGTCACACGTTCACATCTCTTCCTCAGACTGATCTTATGTTTCTCTAAAACCTCCTGCAGACCAGCATCTGCTAAACAACAAGAAAAACAATGAAAGCAAAGAGAAAGAAAACGCTTTAATATCTGAACATCACAACAAGAAGTCCAGTATTCAGAAATGAGTCCATCAGCAGACAGATGTTCAGTCTTACTTTGTTCACAGCTGCTCTGACTGGCTGTCTGCAGTTCACTGGTTCTGGATCTTTCTCCACACTGGGGTCCAGGTTCATTACTGAAGAATGGAGGAAGATCTGTAGACTGGTCACTCTTCATAGACAGAGAGCTGGATACTGAAGAGTCTGCTGTGTGTCTGTGCTGCTGACCTCTGGAAACACAAAGACAGAATTAAATCATAGCTGCTCTTTTATATGTTCATGTTGTTGGGCACTGAGCTGCTTTCCTGGCAGGAAAAAGGCTGTGAATCTTTTCCTGCTTACAACGGGTGGTGTTTTTCTACCAAATCCTGATCGTAGCTGTGAAAGAACTGATGTGTTTGAAGTGTAAATGTTGGAGTGAATCTCAGACTGAGCACTGGCTCCCAGACTAAAGAATCACTGTGTGAGCTCTCTGGACTTTCCTCATGTGTGCTGCTGTCAGTGATTCTGATCATCTACCAGCTTTGCTCTGTTTGATGACTTCATGGAGAATCTGAGAATAGATTGAAGCCCAAACAGGCCATTGCAGAGCCATTTCCTTGTGCTGTTCTGCTCCAGTGAGCGCACTGTGTTCATGGCTGTGACTGAACCAAAGCTCCAATATAAATCACTTCCTCAAATCTAAACACTTTAATAAGCCACAAAATGACATTTAACTTTATTGACTGATTGTGAATTGACTGATTGTGAAACCCTCAGCATCCCTCCTGCCCACAGCCTCTCTGGGATGCTCTTTTTATACCGAATCATGTTAATAATTGACCTCATCAGACGTTCCTCGTTTCAGGATCTGCAGATTCAGTTTCTGTTTGCAGCCTCAAGTTGTTTGACAGCAGAAATGAGCAGAATTAAACTCAAGTGTAAATAAAACTGATTTGTGTGTCAGTATTTATGTACCAACATGTGATATCAACATATTTTTTAATGTGTCTTTAAATCTGGAAGCTAAGCTTTTTGTTTTTATTATCATCAGTTTGTGTCATAAACACCAAGAATCAAGCTGAAGATGTGACCTTTGACCCCAACATTGTGACTCAGTGCTCTGTAATAACTGTATTCCTCTGGTATTCTAATGTGGGATTTGATGGATCTAATACATGACTCATACAGGACTCTTCACAGAGACTGAGCTGCACATGTGTACAGATACATACAGCTAGAAGAACTCCTTCATGTGTTTCTCAGCGACTCTGATGATGTTTTCAGTCCAAACTAGTTTCTCTGTGAAAATAACCTGATGTTGATCCTCACTGAAGCTTTGCTGTGTTAGTGGGAATGCAACATTTCAGTGAAGCTGATTTAACAGACAGCAGCATTTTGATTACTGCTCCATGGATCATCTTCACATTTACAGCACAAACAGGCTCTTACTTTGTTTCTGATGTTTCATTACTGAAGAATATAGCAAGACCTTTGGACCGATCACTCTTCATAGACAGACAACTGGATCCTGGAGACTCTGTCCTGCCCTCCTCTTCCTCCAAACCACTCATCTTCAGTCAGTCTAAGAGAGAAACCAGCAACACCCACTGAGAGCAGAGCAAAACAAACAAACAATCGAACGAATCACCTCAGCCCCACCACTCTAAAATAATTGTTCCTGGATTAAAACAATAAAGCACTGCCCACCCCCACCCAAGCACTTGCTGTAAATGTTTATCCACAAACACACACCACACACTGTCTACACACAATAGTGTAATATTGATACACCACAGCTGATCTATTGATACTGTGATATACCACGATCAGGAGAGGTTTATTTCATCTACCTACAATACCTCAAATGGAAATCTTGACATAATAATTGCATAATTATGCTAAAAGATCTACCAGCCAACACGTAACACAACAGCAGGAATGCAGTACATCAAATGTCCTGCAGATGTCAGCACTCCTAAATGAGCTGTTAAACAGGGCTTTGTGTGATCAGGCTCTTGGTGAAGCAGCTGGCTGCAAAGATTTGACACATTCACGGAGCCTCATCCCACCAACGCTACTCAGAGACTCTGACAGTAGAAGCAGAAGAAGGATGGACTCACACTCACCTGGTTTTCCTCCACCTGCTCGGACTGTAAAATGGAGTCTGAACTCTGAATACTTTCAGTTTCTCTCTTACAGGAAGTCACATTTCTTAAAAAGACAGGAGCTTCTCTATTCTGATTTTTGTCTGTCTCTGTGCATTTCATTTTCCATCATTTGTCTTAAACTGTTGTCGTGCAGTTTGATTGGATGAGCTCAGAGAGGGGAGGGGCTGCATCTCTATGAAGCTTTAGACACAGAACACACTGATCACTGATTGGACACACTGATGGATAAATGTGTGTCTCAGCTGGATCTTGGAGATGATATAAATATCTGAGTGAAGATGAAATGACTCTCAGACTCTCAAACCAAACTAAATGGATTTTAAGTGATATTTTAAAGGCAGGTGCAGGCAGTCTGATTACATTTCATGTTTGAATTTGATCACAGATTCAGTGATGAAATGATGGGAGGACTAAAGTGAGCAAAGTAAAGCCTGTCTGTGTACCAGACTGGCAGATTGAAAATGAGACACTGAAAGGAACTTCCTACCACATAAATCTGTTTGAGTGTCTAAAACGCCACCAAAGGAAACACAAGGAACAACGTTGTGGTGGTTACAATTTCTGAGAAACTTTTAAATGACGAACAAAACAGCACAGTTCAAATGAAAGGTCATGACCTTTACAGATGGGGCCAAAGGGGGCGGGGCTTTGTGTTTCAGGTCCTGTTTGAAACTGAAAATGTAATGGAACCTGTTACGGCTGACATAATAAGACAAGATGAGTACTAACCTGACGCATTTAAAGATAAACTGTCAGAAATATATGATGTCATCAGTAATAAGAAGCAGATTTTTGTTTGTGGAGGCTTCAGCGTTGATGGTTTGAATCCTCCCACAGTCCAAAGCCATGCAGTTACTGGGGTTAGGTCAGTTAGACATTCTAAATTGCCCATAGGTGTGAGTGTGAGTGTGAATGGTTGTTTCTCTGTGTTGGCCCTGCGACAGGCTGGCGACCTGTACAGGGTGCACTCTGCCGCTCACCCTATGTCAGCTGGGATAGGCTCACCAAAGCATCATGCTAATGGAAGCTCCATGACATTTGAAGAGGGCGTTGGAGGATTCTCCTCCATGTTTCACAAAGTCAGCAACTTCTTCCTCCCATTAAACTGTCTGCTCAGGTTAAACTGCTCAAACACAAAGAGACAAACATCAAACACTTTATTCTGTCTGTGTGCTGCACATCATTGACTTCTTTCATTGCATTCATTGTTGTAAGTGTGCATGAATAATGTACGTGGATGAGACTCAAAGAAATCTTTGACTCTAAATGAAACAGAATATTCTCCACAGAGGGAAATATCTGTATATCTTCAGGCTCTTTTAGATCTTTCTGACCTCTGGCTCCAGGTTTCACTTCAGATTGTCTCATGTGCTGAGCATCGGTCACCACCGTGTCCGAAGAGATGCCTTAGTTTGGTCCTTTGAGGATGAGCCACTGAGATCCATCGTCACTCTGAGGAAAAAAACATGAATTTTTTCCATGATGAATTTTTTCTCAGCCGTACTTGTCAAACGTCTGAGAGTCTCAGAATCAAGCTGTAAGTCTGTGGCTTCAAGGGGAGCCTAGAAGTGACTTAAAAAGAGTTTGACAGTTTTGAAAATTCATGTCAAACTTGGTCTGAGAACTGCAATGAAACCTGCACAGATTGGAAGACACAATGAAAAAGCTGGACCATAATTTCATCCAAGATAAAAGCACTTAGAGGGCCTGTTGTTGATGGCATCAAAGAAAATAAAAGCAAGAGAAAGAGAAGCAGTCGCAGTCTGAATGATCTAAATATGTCTTTCATGTCTGTGTGTTTAGATGTGACTAAGAGGGACAATCTGAACTCTAATTCACTTCGTGCCTTGAATGCATCTGGGAGGAGGAATCAGCAGCAGTGTTTGAAATAAATGTGCTGAGTGCGTGGCCTGATCTGAGACCAGTGTGGCTGAGCAGGCCAATCGTGGACCAACTGGATCCCAGTCATCGTCCCTTCCGTTCAGCTTTGTATTGGAGAGTTTTAGAGATGTGTTAGAGCCTGAGCTGACAGCTCATAGTTGGAGTTGCTGGAGCTTTCTGTCAGAAGAAAACATCAGTTAGATTGATCTAAAGTGTGCTCTCTACAACCAGCCATGCAGCATCACTGCAAGCTGCTTTGAAAGCTCAGCATTAAAACACTCAAAGAGTAACATGATGTCATTAAGGCAAGAAACAAGGAGCGACTCTTGACATTACTGTGAGCCAGATTTGAAATGTGAGAAGTGGTTTGTTGGTTTTAGATGGATTCCCATCAGCAGCAGGCTCAGCTCTTCTTCCTGCGCTTTTCTTTAGAGAAGAGAACTTAAAGAGATCACCTTTGAAACGTGACACAGAAAAATTTGACCTCAAACATTCTGCCAACATTATTTGTTGGAGCATCTCATTCCAGCTTCAGCTGTATTTGCACACATATTTTCTCCTGTCCTGCGTTTTTCTGCATTGCTTCCAAAATCAGGGTTCAGTCTGACATTCACACAGCACACATCCACTCTCCCTCCAGCAGGAATCATTTTGATATCACACACTTTCAGTTATTGCTTGTTTTGGAAATAGAAAGCCTTCAAAGGATCTTTAGTATTGAGTTATTCTGGTCAGTGTGCTGCTTACTGGACCTTGATTAAGGTCACTTATTTCCCATTGGAGCAAAAATAATCCCTTTATTTTGCTCCTCCACAATTTTTCATTTGACAAACATTATTAGACTGTGGATGCTTTAATAGAGTAATGATTTTTTTAAGGCCAAAGCAGAAGTCAGCATTGTCGTGGTTCCATTAAGAAAAAAAGGCTTTTGAATTATTACAGAAAAACTCCTGAAAAATTCCTCTTTTGTTTCCAAGATAAATGGAAACACTTCCTAATTACAACTTACTTCCTAATACAATTCCTAACACACACACACACACAAACACACGCACACACACACCCACACACGCACACACACACACACACACAGTCTTAGCTATTAAAGGAACAGGTTCTATGTATAAATACTTTTTAATCAAATAAACGGTTCACTTTAGAACATTACTGATTAACAAACAAATATGTTTTTAAAGAGATGGAGTGACAGTAAATTATTAACCAAATAACTCCTTGTCTTATCATCCATCTTCTTCTGCTTATGCTTTTCATTGTCGCTGGGGGGAGGAGCCTATCCCAGCTGTCAGGGGCCAGAGGCAGGGTCCACCTGTACAGGTCAGCAGCCTGTCACAGGGCTAACACAGAGAGACACACAACCATCCACACTCACATTCACACCTGTGGGGAGTTTAGACTCAGCAGGTAACCTAACCCCACTGACTGCATGTCTTTGGACTGTGGGAGGAAACCAGAGAGAACCCACACAAACACGGGGAGAACATGGAAAGTCCACACAGAAAGGCCCCGGTGGAGGATTCAAACTAGCACCTTCTTGCTGTGAGTGCTAATCAGCATGCCACCATGCTGCCCTCCTGCTCTGATATAGAACATAAATCAGATGATAACAAAAAGACTCTAAATGATCCCATTTCAAACTATCTCAAAGACAATGATGGAGAACAGGAGCCCTCAGATGTCCTGGCTCCTACCTCTGCGCTCTCAGCCCCACTTATTTAACTTTACTAGAAAATTGTGGAAACTCGTTGCCTTAAACCATTTCTGGGATTTTCTGGGAGTTTTTACACAAAGTGAAATTAAATATATTAATTTGTATTAACACAGAATCTTAATTGGATACAGCAGAAAAAGCAGGAGTACATCAGTAATCTTTACTTAAATTCATCAGTTCACATCAATTATTCCTTTTCTGTAATCAAACTTAAAATGTTCATTATGTTTATTACTACTTAAAATCATTAATAATAATGCACCTAATATCTTTTGTGGTACTTGAATTACACTATATTTATTTTTCAATTGTTATATTAAAGCAATGTGTCAACAAAAGTAGAAGAAAGCCACATATTTCAATTTTTATTGTGACCAAACATCCAAAGGGAACACTTGAAATGTGTAACTGCATCTTATTGCAACAATAAAGGAAAAAAAACTTCTGAACCAACAGACGAGTAAAAAGAAGCCTTTATGTCCTTAAACTGGATCCTAGCAGAGTCGCACAAATTAATAAAAAGTAAATAAATGCTGAGTCCATTTGCTTGGTTATGATGAACAACGCACAGATTCATTAAAAATTTGACAGATTTCAGTCAAATATAATTGCACATACAAACTAAAACAGCATAAAGATCCCAACATTTAGGCTATATTACTGTCTTCAAGGGAACCTGTTTTTCTAAAGGAAATAAGAACAGGTCATTTTCAAAATAAAAGTTTCTGCAAACTTGTCAGGGTTTCTCAATAGTGCAACAAAATCTACTAAATGAAATAAAAACAAAGCTTCTCTGCTGCAGAGTGGGAACCTGTCCTGGGTCAAACTCACCATCTGCCTAAAGATTGCTGGGATAGCCTCAAAGCGTCTCACAGCACCGACTGAAGTAGAAATAATGGAAGAGCAACAAAAACTTTGATTGTTGTGAAAGCTTTTTCAGCTGAGAACTAAAATGCAGTCCTGAACATCAAGCTCTACTTCCTGTCCCTCAGTCAGCTTAAAGAAACTAAAGTCTTTTTTAACTGGCTGTAATCCTCACAAAAGTGGGATTTGTAGCTGTGCTGGTCAAACCATCTTTACTGTTCCTACCTGTGTCAGAGAGCTTTGGGGAGCAGAGAAGTGACATAACACTGCATATAGGGCACAATTATTCATGCCTATTTTCAGCATTTTCTACATCGCGAGCTGGTTTTTAAATGTTTGTAACCTGGTTTTTGTACCGTGGCCCTTTGTGAGAAGTCCCTGCTGGATGAACAGGAATGTGCTCTTCATAGGCTCAGGGGGGTTGAGAGAAAGTGCCAATGAAAGTCCAAACAGGAAGCAGATTTTAGCAGATGTGTAACGCTGTCCATTATGGCAGCCTCATCCTCTTTGTGTCTGTTGACATACAAAATATTAAGAATTTTACAAACATTGTAAAAAGAATACCTGCAGGGATCAAGCCTTTTTGAACAGTGTGTATAATATCCACAATGTGATTACTGTCGGTGAGCCAGTCCTTTTGAGATTATTTTAAAATCACAGTTTAACATGGCGATGGGTCAATAACTGCTTGGATCCATTTCATCTTTACCTTTTTTTCAGTAAGACACAGATATTAGCTTCACTGAGAGGAGGAGGAAATGTTTGTTTGTTGTTCAAGGTGTCATTGATCATTCTTAGCAGTAAAGGTGTGAGTGTGCCATGGGAGGCCTCATAAAACTCAGAGCCAAACCCATCTGGCCCAGGAGTTTTCCAGCAGAAAGACTTTTAATAGCTTCCTGCAGCTCAGGAATAAAGTTGGACTCCAATTCATCCCTAAAGACTCTAACCAGTTGTGGAATGGGCGTCTTCTTGTGTGGCTTTTCCATTTCGAGGCATAAATTTCTGAGTAGAAATCACCAAATCTCTTGCTAGTGTTTTTTAAATCTGTAATCTTTATTAAGAGTATGTTACTAATTTAACATCCCAAAATAGAATTATGCTCGTATTTTAGATTTAGAAAGGTGTTATAGTCTGATTGGGGTATTTTTTTTTTATTTCCTCTGCCCCCAATAATTCCTTTCAGTTTCTTCTCGTCTACCATGTTTAGCCTTTTTTAATGAGGACTCGTGAAATAATTTGTCCTCTAATATCTGCCTTCAATGTTTCCCAAAGTGTCGAATCTTTGACCTCATTGTTATCACTGGTCTCATGGAAATGAGAAATCTGCATTGTAATGTGTTTAGTAAAGGCTTTGCTGGTAAGCACCAACTGTACGTCTGATTTGGGAGACACAATATAAGACTATAACAGGACTGTGATCTGAAATCATTATATTGTGATATTTATTGATGTAATATTAGAAATGAATCTGGAATCTAAGAGGAAACAATCAATCTGCGTATACGATTTGTGGGAATAGAACGAATAATCACGATTGGATGGATGTAGTGTCCAAATATCTCCTACACCCTTTGACTTCAGCAGCTTGTTAAGAGCTTGGACAGCAAGTGTATTAGGTGGAGGTGCAGATGACAGCCTGTCGACATATGGATCAAGATAACAATCAAAGTCCCTCCTACCACTGTGTGATGTCATAAATCATCTGGTAATAAGTCAAACAGCTTGCAACAAAAGGCAGGCCACACCCCTCACTTTAGACGTGAAAGGTGAGTGATACACCTGAGAGATCCAGTCTGTCCTGAGGTCCCTCTGCTGGATCACTTTAACTGGCTAGAAGATGATGTCAGCATTCAGCAATCTTAAATGTACAAAAACGTCGCCATGTTTAATTGGCTGACCAAAAAACAAACATTCAGAGAGAGAGAAAGATAATGAGTGCTTTTTATTAGTTAAGCAGTATGTTGACAGAGGCAGTTTCATAATGACACATGTTCACAATTTATCTGACAGCAAAAGCAACAATGAACATAAACAGAAAAAATTAAAGGCCCTTGCCGCCTGAACCCCTGCAAACCCCCAGGGAGCTGCCTGTGAGACCCCACAAACCCCCAGGGAGCCACCTATGAGCTGCTTCACCTGCCGAATGTAACAAGCTGATTTAGAGAAGTTATTGTACCTGTTTCCACTAGGTGGCGCTGCAACTGGCATTCAATATCACATGAATGTCTTCAGGAGTGGGTCCTTATCACATGTGTGAAGTTTGGTGCAGATTGGACAATGAGTGTTTGAATTAGAGCATGTTGCTTATTCCACTAGGGGCGCTAGAACGGCATTCAATTATGTCACGTGGATGTGTTCAGGGTTGGGTCCTGTAAATTTTGTTTGATTCTGTAGGGGGCGCTATTGCAGGAATTTCCATTGTTTATTTATGGATTCAGGGTGTGGCTGTACATAAGTTATTAAAGTTTGGGACAAATCGGACAACGCATGCTCGCTGACTTAGCAAATGGGAAAGTTCAGGCCATGATGGCTGACTGCCTGTTTGTTGGGGGGGAGGGGGGGTCCACGAGGATTTTTGGTTTGTCTTGACATGATCTCTGTGTGATGCAAATTTTGTGGTTCTAGGACAAAGTTGATCTTGGCCTCTGCCTTAGGAGGCCGGAAAATGGAAGTTTATTGGGTGCGCCGTGGAGCCCCCTTTTAAAGTTTGTTTTTGGCGACATTAAAAAAAGAAATTTTTATCCAGACCTGACCTCTGTAGCGAAAATGGTGAGTTTTCATGTGTGCTGAGGGGGTCATATTTGTGATCTCAGAGCAAGAAAAAAAAAAAGAAAAAGAATGACAAACGCTTACGCTTCCAATTATGCACCATTCCAGTCACTCTTATATAAACCTTTTCGGAAATGTCTCGATATGACGCACGTCCCCAAGAGGTCCAGGGTCACTTGCGACCACGTCCCATGGGACCGCGCCCATTTTTGCACTGCGCCCCTTACGATTACAATAGGCTCCTCGCCGACCCTTCAGTTGGCTCGGGCCTAAATAGAACCGTGTCAACATGAACAAGTGCAGCAGCTCTGTTGGTAAAAAGAGGAAGCAAAGGAAATGAGTTTCATATTTCAGATTCCTCTTGTTGCCTTGGCGACAGTTTGCACACTATACATTAAAGTCATCATGTCTCATATTTGATCAGCTGTGGATATAAGCAACATGCTCTAATTCAAACACTCATTGTCCACCTTTCACGTCACTTTAGACGTGAAAGGTGAGTGATACACCTGAGAGACCCAGTCTGTCCTGATGCCCCTCTGCTGGATCACTTTAACTGGCTAGAAGATGATGTCAGCATTTTTGATCAGCTGTGGATATAAAGTGAGAAAACTTTCAGTTGATTTGGTCCTCTGTGGTATCCTGCTCTCCTGTTGCTCTCCTCACATTCACCCTTCTGTTACTGACACTTGTCTCTAAGTGGACTTCATCAGTGAAC
>VUQK01022500.1:17125-28632 GCA_015106715.1 Bujurquina vittata | reverse complement strand
GATGTATGTTATTGTATGTCTAGGGTAATGGAAGTGGAGATAAAAGTGTCCAAGTGATTTGACATCATGATGCGTTGTACAGTCTCACTGCTGTTAAATATACATACTTCCTTCTCTTCATTTGAGAAAAAAGAAAAAAAATCACAAGTCAAATAAATAAAACAAATCAAAAGAAAATAACAGAAAAAAAGATAATACAGACAACAGCCACCAGTCTGCATATTATTTGATAAAGAATAAGCATAGAATCAAAACATTTTCCTCTACAGTAAATTAAAACATCATTCAGTAATAATACTTTAATGCTACTTGTCTGCTAGTTAATCATCAAGAATAAATAGCTGGCATGATATATATTTTTAAAGGCAGAGCTACAAAAACTTTTTTTGGTGTGTACTTTGTTTTGCTTTGATTTTACTGTCGCTGCTTCTGAGGGAAAAGATCTAAATACTCCTGCCACAGCTGAGAAAATCAAAGTAGGCCAGGAATGGTACCAGGCATATGGGATTATACAACTGGTACAGGTCGGATGTCACTGGCTAAACTAGTAGCTACCGGTCACTTTAACCTACCGTGAAAACTTCCTCAAGTCTGCACTTTTACTGCAACGACAGTGCAGCAACAATGATCGCAGTGGTGCAGCAGCGATGTTTGCTCTACAATTGAGCAACTGAAGCATGCTTTATTCCTTTTCTTTCAATGATAAGAAACTTATAAGACTAAAATAATCGTTAAGCTCTACAATAATCCAGCGGGACCCTGCAGGCTACCATGTTGATACTCTCCCAGAATGCATTTCCGCGAGAATCAGAGGACCATTGCTTTAATTTAACTGTTCTTTTGTGAAAATTGCCAGCAAGATTAGCAATTTTTTGCTTTACAGAAAAATATATATCGAAATTTGAGGTTATTTGGACGACAGTAAAAGAAAAACAGCAAAAATTGGCCTTTCTTTGGGAAATTGCTGAAAAAAAAAGAAAACTACAATCGCTATCCGGAAATTGCGTAGGTGCAATCAGAAGTGACGTCAAAGTCGTTTTGTTGACATTTGTTAGCGAAAGACAAAAACAGAGCACACGCACAGGTTGGTGTATTTTTGGAGATCAAGGAACGGACCTCGGGGCCGAGTGAAGACGGACGTGTTGCAATTTAAACGAAGTTGTGAGTGATAAACGCGCTCTGGTGAAGAGGTGGACTTTGAGTAGCAAACACTAAAAAACAGGATCAAGATCAGCAGATGAACCGAGAGCAGACGCGAACAAAACAAACCGTGTCACCCTGAGTACACGACTGGCTGAATCATTCACAGGTTAGCCAGCCACTGCACAGCCATTTGGCTCAGGTAGAAATCTTTTATAAACGTAAGCGACGCTCGTTACTGAGTCTACAGAAGCTTGGTACGCTGAATTTTTAACTCCAGCGCAGCATTTTACTTGTCATCATGGTCGTGTAGGGTTACACAAGCTCTGTCCGATAGAGTAGCAGCTTAGCAGGCTAATGTTAGCTGTAGCTGCTCTCCTTTCTTCTTGGAACGCTTGAGCTGCTAAGTAGTTAGCTGCATGATGTAGTTGTGGTTGCGAGTCTGCTTGCGTTTCGTACAGTGTTTACTACAAGTAGCTCGTAAGTTGTCGGGAGGTTGACCTGAAGAATGTGAAGCACAATGGCCAACTTTGAAGCTTACCAGGAGTATCAGAGAATTGATGACTTTGAGGAGGACTCACCACCGGGTGAGGAGGATTTACTGCTGCACGTGCCCGAAGGCCTAAAAGGTAAACATATTATTATTATTAAGTTAAACAGATGGTTTCTAATATATGTTTTTAACTTTTGTACCTGGTGAGGATAATATGGCTGGACACCTAAAAGCAAGTGATACAACAAAGTAAGAGTTGTAGAGGTCTAATTGTTTTCTAATGGTCTCGTTTATGTTTCAGACTCATGGCACCATATCAAGAACCTGGATAACTTCTTCACAAGGATATCCTTTCAAACTCTGAAAAAACTGGTCCAGGCAGAATAGTTAATTTTACATAATTTGAATGCCACTGTCGTTTATTCTGTTGCTCCTGCTGTGGGATCAGTTATTTAGATATCACTTTGTACTAAAGATTGTCATCGCTTTACTGGACAATCAGTTTACTTATAGTGAATGTCCACACAGTTTCACATGTATTGCCTTCTTGTTGTAATGATGTTTCAAATTTTCCTTAACAGTGCTGTTCACATATATCACTTTCATCAGAAAAATGGCTTTGCCTGTATGATAATGTCCGAGTTCTTTGAACTTGCGTAAGTATTGAGTTGAACAGAAAGACTCTGTTGAGATGTTTAAAAGATGCACCATGATATACGGTGATATATGTTGAATGAAAACATGAAGTTGAGATGAGTTTGCAGTTCAAAGAGAATGTTTGTTTTCAATAAGACTTTGGCCTCATGTAAGTGACAGGGAGTTATGTGTGCCCTACACTTCAACAACAGCAGCTGTACATACATTTCTTTTGAAGCAATTCCCTCTCTAAATACTAACATTTTGTACTTAAAGGCATTTCTTCTGTTAGAACTTTTTCAGTTAGGATTAATCACTTCACCAGACCACTGTGTTAGTTGTCTTTTATATTCCTGCTGATGGTGCTGCTGCCGTACCTGTACAACGTTTGTTATTCCTGGTATTTGTCTGAATCTAGCCAGAATAGGCAATCTTCCTTAACGGCACTGTTATACATTGATTACATGCTGGAATTAATTGTTTATGACCTAATTATTAGCAGTCAAACCTTGTTGCTTGTATTTAAACCATTCAGGTTTTATTGTTATATTTTTTTGTGTTTTTACTTTAATTAAGTGTAAAAGTATCTCTTTTTTTAAATCTCACCCTCAGTCAGCTTTTGTTTGTTGTCACATTCACAACGTTCCTTGTCAACTGCGTGGAATACGATGTCCTGTTTGCCAATCGAGCGGTCAACCACACAGGGCCAGTCCAGAACCCTTTGGACCGGAACAAAGTCACACTGCCAGATGCCATCCTACCCAGTCAGCAGTGTACTGAGAGGTAACGATGTTTAATATTATAATCCTATAGACAGCTTTAGGTGTCTGTTGGAGATTTTTCTTTTTTCTGGTAGGGATGAGTTGACTTAATCTGACAGTGTACAGGCACATAAAGTCATGTCTGATGTGCACATTCTCTCATTCCAGGAAGTTTGATTGGACACTTTGTTCTCAAGCAGAGTCCAGGATTAGAGACAGGCCTTTAGAGAGATGTCATTTGTCCGACTTAATAAAGCAATTACACTTTCACACCAAATTGCTTTGTGGGCTGTATACAATGTGTCTCAGACTGCAAGATACAGTCACATACTCTGGGGGGGATAAAAAGCATTTTTAGCTGTAACCCACATTTCCTCATTTAATCTGGAAACCTCTTAGAACTCACTTGTATTTGTAATGCTAGGCAGTTGCTCTTAGTCATTTTATTAACTGTCAGCACTGTAAAGCAGTGACTAATGTTTAAGTAAAAGTCACCCATTGCTTCCTATTATGTATAAATGTCCCATAATAAGCAACATGAGCGCATTGTTATTGAGAATTAATTTTTTTTAAGACACCCTTTCCTATTCATGTTGGAGTTGTTGGTGGTGGTGGATCCCAGTGAGAAACGTATTAAGCAGTTGCTAGAAAGAAGTCAGCTAGATATATATATTTGAAATGATCAAATCCCATAAGGTGTAATCAGGCTGATTTATGTGTTTCATTCAGTGTATTTCATTCTCAGTTTTGTTGTTTATTTCATCCTGTAATTGGTAGCTTCCAGATGCAACATTTCTGCAACTCATGGTTAGTTAGAGGGATGTGCTTGTGTTGGGAGCTCAGCTTGGCTTTGGAGAACAGGGCGATGTAATTGATAGCTATGGTGAGGTACAGCTAGCCGACCGAGATGCTGACAGCTTGGCTGGGACAGCGAGCTGACTACCACATGACACCGCGCAAGCTGGCTGCAGGCGACAGCCCCCCACCCCACTCCTGTGTTGTAATTCTTTTTTTTTTGGTACTTGTAGCTTACACTCAGCTTGACTGCAGCTCAATAGTTGTTTATATCAAAGTCAGTGACGTCCGGCTGCTTGGAATTCTAATTTGGGAACGACTTGTCCCACAGTTTAGACCCTCTCTGTCCTCTCCGTATCTGATTTCCCATCTAAAGCAGGTTTAAAACATGCCTGGACTGAAAACATGATTGTATTTTGTTTAGTAAATCTGAATGTGACCTCATAAAAAGGTTTTACAATTGCACTGATATTTGTTCATGATTATTTAGAAACATGGAAATATTAAGGAGTTTCCTTAATTTCAGCATTTAATGAGCATTTTTCTGTCTTCTGATATGTTTACATATAGCTGTGTATCACTCTGGTGTTTTGTTTGTGGGGTTTTGTTGTGTTTTCTATATATATAAATGGACACAAAGACATGTCTTTTTTTTCAGGATTCAAGAAAACAGCTGGATCATTTTCCTTCTCATCATGGCTGCCATTTTTTGGATCTATCGTCTTGTTAAGGTTATTTGCAATTTTTTGAACTACTGGGAGATCAGGCAGTTCTACATCAAAGCACTGAAGATTAGAATGGTGAGTGTGCCACCTACTGGAGACCAGTATTAAGGTCATTCAAACCAGTTTTTTGACCCGTTCTTATTGCTATGAAGAGATATGATGAGCCTTAGTGATTTAAGTTGTGGCTTTGCCTCACTATGTGTGGGTTTACGTTGCATTCCTTGTCTCTTTCTCCCAGGATGAACTATGCAACTACACATGGCAGGAAGTCCAGGACCGACTAATCAGCCTGCAGAGGGAACAGCAAATGTGCATTCACAAGAAAGAGCTGACAGAACTTGACATCTATCACCGCATCCTGCGTTTTAAGAACTACATGGTGGCCATGATAAACAAATCCCTGCTCCCAGTGCACCTGCAGCTCCCCCTGCTGGGCAATGTGATCTTTCTAACCCAGGGCCTGAAGTACAACTTTGAGCTCATCCTTTTCTGGGGCCCTGGCTCACTGTTTCAGAATAAGTGGAACCTGCACCCCAAGTACAAGCGCAGTGGAAACCGCCTGGAGCTCGCCCAGCAGCTCAGCAGGATCATCCTCCTGATGGGTTTGGCCAATTTGCTGCTATGTCCCTTCATCCTAGTGTGGCAGGTGCTCTATGCTTTCTTCAGCTATACAGAAGTGATCCGCAGAGAACCTGGAAGCCTGGGTGCACGTCGCTGGTCCCTGTACGGTCGTTTGTACCTGCGTCACTTCAATGAGCTGGACCATGAGCTGCACGGACGTTTGGGTCGTGGCTACAAACCCACTTCCAAATACATGAACTCATTTACATCACCACTGCTGACTGTGATTGCTAAGAACATTGCATTCTTCTCAGGCTCAGTGCTGGCTGTCCTCATTGTACTTACAGTTTATGATGAGGATGTTCTGACAGTGCAGCACATTCTGACTGCTATCACTGTGCTGGGGGTGACTATAACTATTGCAAGGTGAGTCCTAAAAGCAAGTCAGTTGCTGTTCCTTTCATGATATACAGCCAGCTACAGTAGTTGCAGGATGTGTATGCAGTTTTATTTAATTTATTCAACTTAAACCATTTTTTGTGGTTTTCTTTTTTAATCATATTGTGGTGACAGTTAATTATAAAGAAAGCCATCCTTCAAATATCATACATTAAAAATATGGGTAAATATTAGGCATCCTTCATCAGATATGTCACTTTTATATGGTAAAGCTATTCTCACTTATTCTACCTTATTAATTTGTCTCATACATACAGGTAATGCACAGCTGTAATGCTAACATTTTGTACCTGTCCCATGCCAGGTCTTTCATCCCAGACGAGCATATGGTGTGGTGTCCAGAACAGCTGCTGCAGTGTGTGCTGGCGCACATTCACTACATGCCAGACCACTGGAGGGGCAACGCTAACAAGAGCGAGACCCGTGACGAGGTGGCACAGCTGTTCCAGTACAAAGCGGTGAGGAATGCAGAAATTCAGCAGATAGGAATGCATTTGTCATGCTCAAATCAGACTGTCAGACTGAAATTATGTATTTATCCTGGCTGTGATGATGGCTTTTAAGAACCTGGGTCATGCTAAGACTTTCGGATTGGTCACATTTAACTTTCTTTAGAACCTGTGATTTATGTTATCTCTGTTCAAATCAGGTGTTCATCTTGGAGGAATTGCTCAGTCCTATTGTCACACCCTTCATTCTCATCTTCCTCCTGAGAAACAAGTCTCTAGAAATCATTGACTTCTTCAGAAACTTCACTGTGGAGGTCGTTGGAGTTGGTGACATCTGTTCCTTTGCACAGATGGACATCAGACGCCATGGAAACCCAACAGTAAGACGCTTTTGTATGGCAGGACTGAAGCTGAGAAAAAACAATACAAATGAAAAATTGTGTGTGTGTGTGTGTGTGTGTGTATATATATAATAATATTTTTTTTTTAATCTTTTTGTAGTGGCTGTCAGAAGGACAGACGGAGGCGTCTGTATACCAGCAGGCTGAGAATGGCAAGACGGAGCTGTCCCTCATGCATTTCACCATAAAGAATCCCCGCTGGCAGCCCCCTCAGGAGAGCTCAGTGTTTATCAGCCATTTAAAGGAGAAGGTGCATCACGATGCACAGGGCGGCCCCTCCACCCAGCTGCTGCTCTCAGAGGTTCCTCTCTGCACCTCGCTGCAGTCCAACGAGTCTGGCACTGGGGTAGGAACACTGTCAATAAGAAAAGCAGCAGTAACAGTTATTTACTCAAAGAAAAGTTGTTTTTTCAAAATCTCTTTTGGAGGTTTTATTTAGGTTGCTTACCATTAGAAATTTGAATAATCATACAAATATTTTTTCACTATAAATACTTAATGTTTATTGCTACTACTGATTATATTTTGAAGAAAATAATCCTAAACAAATATAGTGTCACAATTTCCATTTTTATCCCCCCCCCCCCTTTTTTTTTTTAAATCTTCTGTCGTGTTGTTTCCAGGCTGATAATCTTTTGGCCAGTGTCCTGGCTCACCCGATTATAACTGCATCTGGACTACAAGGGCGAGACCATCGCCTCATCCCACCAAGCACTGCTGCGTCTGCTGCAGCCAGTGTTCTCGCCTCTTTGTCCACATCCCAGCTGGCACATACCAGTCGTGGCCGTTCACATGGCCTCCTGCCCTCCTCCGTCCATCCTGAGGCCACCATGTACCACAGTGAGCGCACTGTCATTGAAAGGTATTTTCCAACGTTACATTTTTATACTCCAGCATTAAGCTTATTTATATTAAACTATGCTGTAGCCCACACAGCTTTTGTTAAACAAACATTTAAATAAATTCAAATGCTTATTATAAGCGCTGGTGGATGTTTTTCTTTTTCAGTATGTCTAACAGTGACTCTCGCATCCGGAGCAATGCACTGCAGTCAGAGTTTGCCTCAGCTGAAATGAGTCTCCATGCCATCTACATGCATGAGGTAAGTTTTGTCTCTATGAACTGTAACCTCATATATATGTATTTATGTCCCTTTCTTTTTCCCCCCAAAGTTTTAAGTGATGTGTTTGTATGTGCGTGCTGTGTAAACTTAGAAAGTTTCACTTTGCTTCCCTCATGTATGACAGCAGCTTCACTTCATGTTACAGAAGGTTTCATTGGTAATCAGTTTATTATCACATTATGGATTTGATACTCAAAAGGCAGATTTTGGGCCAGGCTAACACTTTATGGTATCTTCTGTATTATTCATCAGTTTAGCGCCTCCTTTCTGCTGCACACTGACAACTGTTTGTCTCTTCAGCTCCACCAGCAGAGCTCCCACCCACCAAGATCTTCAGGCCACTGGCATAATCCTGTGCATGCACACACTGGTAAATGAAAGTACTGATTTTTGAAAACCTGCTATCTTTAATTCAGCCAAGGAGTGTGAATATAAGCATGAAAATGATAGACTATAGACTTAGAAATATTTTTGGTGTTAATCCTAAATCAAAGGAATGTGACAAAAATGCTTGTTGTGCTGAAATTATGGTCATGACCTAGATCTCCAGAGCCTTTTTTATATTAGATATATTCAAAAAAAGGCTGGATTTGTGCTTTAATGTTTGTCCAACTTGGTTATACAAGCAAACCTGCAGTGATAACGTGTCACGTAACAGTGTAACAACTGGAAATATAAACTCAGTGAGAGCAGATTTCTTAACTGAAGTTAAATGAACAATTATTAGTGAACCTAGAGCATGTTCTCTTAAACTGTGAAGTATGTAGTATTTTGTAACAGAAATGTGTTTTTTCTTTTAAGTAAATCATGTGTTCACAAAATGATGCGTAATATGTTAAGGGTTAAAGCATGTTCTTAAACTATGGTAATTTTGCCAGGGGAGGGGCTATTGAAAGCACAGGTTATAGCTGATTAAATCTAAGCTTAAAATTAGAGGTGGGGAAAGACTGATATTACAAATCCTTCCACTTTATATCCTCCTTATCTTCAGGTTTCCAGGCACATGGTGGCCTCGGTTCTAGCGTTTCTGCGCCCACCACTGTCCATCTTGGTGGCTGGAAAGAGGTAGAAGAAGAGGATGAAGATGATCAGGAGATTAATAGTGGATCCACTCCAAAACAGGGCACTGGGCGTAGTTGTTGAAGTGCCTTTTGTCATAAGGTATACGGTCTCATTTTAATCCTTTGGGGTTCTATATTTTTGGGCATTAGTTCTTAAAGCTACAATGCCATGATCATTTCTCTTTTCCTTTTTTTTTTAGTGTTTACATTTTACTTTCTTCAGTGAACATTGTGGCCTTAGATGATCTTCATGGAGAATTTAGCATGGACCTTTAATACACCATTCAGCATTTTTTAGGAAGGACTCATTGAATAACCACAGTCTCTGCACCTCTGCGCCTCATCCTGTCATATCAGGCGGACTATGGCATCAGGGAAACCATATGTCTTCCGTCCATGTCATCGCAGTTTTATTATCAACTTGTAGAAAATGCATCTGAAGCTCATATCATGGAAAGAACGATGGAGTTTAGTGTTATCATAGGATCACTGTGTGATGGTGGGTATGGGCAATTTTATTGTGAAATGCAAAAGGTTCTTTACAACTTCTGCTGTGCACAAATTGGGTATTTGAGCATCACAGGGTATTTCAGTGCAAGTATTACTGAAGCTTTGCACAGAATAGTGTCTCGATCTGTGGCACAGCACGAAGGCTGCAAATTGTATCTTGGCTGCCTGAACAATTTCAATCATGGGGGGGGCATTTCAGAGTTGTGCTATTTGACTCTTGTAAAATGTTAATATACTTTTGCATCTTGTTTTTTCAAAGGTCACATTATTACTACTAGACCCAACCCCTGAAAAATATACCAAGTATTAAAATGATTCAAAAAGCTCACTACAGTGACTGTAAAACACCATGTGGGTATTTATTCAGACTAAGGATACACATGGTTTGATGCTGCTGTCTGCGTTTAGTGGTCCTAAATGCAGATTTTGTTCAGTGTTAATATTTCTGCGGCTCATTTATCAAGACATTTGCTTTTCTTTAAAAGCAGAACTGGTTTAATGGGCTCTTAGTACACTTGGCATAGAAATCCCAATGCAGAAAGAAGATGTAATAAAAATCTATTTGAGCTGGACACAGTCAGCTTTATGCCTTAACACCTATATTAAAAAAACATGTATTTAAATCCTGGTTTTCCGCATTACCTCAGTAGTGGAGGAGACAAACAGATACACCAATCAATACCTCTGTAGTGTATTTACTCTTGTGTAAATATTTATTATACATGTGGTGTTTTTTTTCTCATTCTAGAGGTGCATCTTTTGACTGCATTTTGATTTTAATGGCAGGTGTAGGTGGAAAAACCATTTGCTGTCCTTGTTCTGGTTGATATTTTGAGTCAGGCAGGACAGGTGGATTTTTTTAAAAGAACAAAACAGTGTGTTTTTTTTTTGTTTTTTGTTTTTTTTTTCCCCAAATACTTCACGTGCATGTTACCATTTTTTGTGCTTTCCCCCAAATTGATTATATAAAAATGGAACTTGATCACAAGGGCTGATTTCAGAGTGCGTGCTGTTGCTTGTGCATCATTGAATTTCAAGACACAAGGACAGCAGATCTGCTCAGACTTGATTTTTCCAAAGTAAGAGCATTAGGAGAAATACAAGATTTAGCTTTAGGGATGTTTATTGCCCATCTTTCCCCACATATTTAATTGGTATAGATATGTATATATTATTTATTTTGGGCAAAAAATTGTTTAATTTTGTCAATTATTATTTACACAAGCTTTTCTTCTTATGAATGAGGGTGGTGTGTGTTCCCTCTTTAAAGTTTTTTTTTTTAAATAATATATATATATATTAATGCCATGCCTAGCTGCATGTTAGCGAATGCAATTTACCCCTGAAATTAACTGGGACTAAATCTTGTTGTTGATCTAGTGAGGATAATAACACATTTTTATCGCACTCTGCAAAGAGCAGACAACAGGAATATAAACCCAACCCTCCACCACTGTAAGACTTCCGAGTGCGTCTTTACCCTCTCATGTGTTGTTTCACTCTCATGCTGAGTGTACACGTGTCTGTGGAGGGAATGCATTTTAACACCTGTGTAATTATGGTAACACTTTTGCACTGATTGAAAAGCATTTTTATGTGTGCGTGTGTGTATACTTGCATCCTGATTGAACTTTGTAGATAAGCATCGCATCAGCCTGTATTGTATTGACATTTGTCCTCAGCAGACCATAAGGAAACACTGTGGCCAATAGCATAAGGTTTGTTTGTTTTTTTCGGCCTCTGGTCAGTAAATGTTTGCCCTGCGGGGGGATGATGTCCGTTTCCCCCCATACACCCCCTTAAATATGCTTATATGCGTTTCTTGTGGTCACAGCTTGTTTGTGGTGTTTATTCCAGATGAGCTGAGTTTATGTTGTAGAGACACTGGAGCTCAACTTTGTGCACAGAGTTTTGATAGTCTCCACATTTACATGCCATGGTAGCGTCTAATGTTAGTCATTTTATTATAAGCAGTGCCTTGGTAATAAGGATTAGCATTTGCTCTTTTTAGACGTCGTCTCATGTTATAACCATCAGATTTGCTTTCACAGATTTACCAGCACATGGGGTGTACAGTATTTTTTTATTTGTGTCATTGTGTATATAGCATCAAGTACATAGTGAAACTGTGGATGTGGCTTGTTAGCTGACTGGCAGTGCGCTTCTTCTTGTCTGGGATTGCACTGTCTTTAACATCCTAAAGAAGCAGGAGCATGCCTTGTAATTGGCAGTATCATCATGGCCAACCCTCTTATACTATGGTTTCTTATCCACTATAGACCAGTCAAAGGATCACAGTGACTGGAACAAGGTGCTATGTTTTCATCCTGAAGTGGTGATTTATTTTTTTTTTTCTGGGCCTGCTTTTTTTTTTTGGTTACAAAAGTTTTTTT